>JAOXNR010008377.1:3866-18108 GCA_028571225.1 Parsonsia alboflavescens
TATGCGTCATGTGGGAGCCCCAATAGGCACCCCTTGAAAGGATGCACCATTGGAGGTGCTCTAAGTTCTTCCATGATCTTGTCAAGAGGAACAACAAGAGGAATCATATTGTGGCTATTATGAAGGAGGATGGTTCAGCAACTCAAAGCTATGAAGAAGTGGGAAAGTAGTTCGTGGACTATTATAACTCTTAGGTACTTCTAGTCCTACTTCTTCTATTGATCCGGATGTGTATCTATTGGTACCACTTCATGATGATGAGCATGGGTCGAGACTATGTGGGGAGATGTAAGACTTGGAGATTAAGGAAGCTCTATAGGTTCTGGATGGCTTCTCTTCGGGGTTCTTGAAAAAGAGTTGAGAGATTGTGGGTGGTGATATGTATGGTGCAATTCGGGAGTTCTTTACCTCGGGCAAGTTACTTAAGATTCTGCTGTTGCCTTGGTCCCTAAGTCTTCTCATGCTTTCATCGTTGGGGACTTTAGGCCTATTTCTTGTGGCAATGTTATCTACAAAACCATATCCAAGAGATTCTTGTCAACCATGTTACTCCACTCTTGGAAAGGCTTACTGATGGGAGCCAAGCTACTTTTGTGGGAGGGAAATGCATCATGGAAAACATCTAAATTTCTCAAGAATTGGTGCTCCAATATAATAGGAAGAGGACCTCTCCTAGGTGGACTTAAGGAAATCCTATGGTGATTTCTTAGAGAGTGCTCTTGTGGGTTTGAAATTTCCTACAGAATTTATCTCTTAGGTCATGGAGTGTGTTTCGTTGGCATCTTTCTCTATTCCAGTCAATGGATAGCTATGTCAATTTTTCAAAGGGAAAAGGGGGCTTCGGCTAGGGGATCCATTCTCCCCTATCTCTTTGTTATATTTTTAGAGTATTGGTCTCGACTTCTCAAGAAGGCTTCTTCTACATCCAAGTTCAATTTTCATCCTAACTGTGGTGGGCTTTTTATCACACACGTGGCTTATGCAGATGACCTTCTTCTCTTCTATAGGGGAGATTTCACTTCGGTCAACATACTTGTGGATACTTTGAGAGACTTTGGCAAGGTTTTGGGATTGGAAGCTAATGCTCTAAAGTCCAATATTTTTCATGTCGGCATCCCTCTTGATGTGCTTCATAGTATCATGGCTTACATTGGTTTCTCTCTTGGACATATGCCCATGAGGTACCTTGGCATAACTTTGGCTCCGGCAAGACTTAAGATGGCTCATTATAGGAACTTCTCGGAATGGATTTTGGGATAAATCTCTTCTTGGAAAGGCCTCACCCTCTCTTTTGCTAGTTAGGTAGAGCTCATCAAGACTGTTCTTAAAGGTTCCACTTGCTTTTGGCTTGGCGTCCTCCTCATGCCAAGCACTGTGATTGATCATATCCATTTGGCATGTCAAAACTTTCTTTGGAACAATGGAGGGCCATTCGTTGCATGGAAGGATCTTTGCCACCGAAAGGAGTAGGGTGGCCTCGGCTTGAGAAATCTTAAGGCATGAAATCACTCTCTCTTGGTCAAAACCATTAGGAATATCCATGCCAAGAAGGATACCCTTTGGATCAAATGGGTGCACCAACATTATCTTTGGCATTCATTCGTTTAGAGAGTCATTAAGAGGAAGGATGACTCTCCCTTGTGGAAAAGACTCTTGAACATTCAGGACAACATCTTGACTGAGGAGGCCACCTTGGCTTTAGCGATGTCTCGGTTGGAGGGGTTCGTTGTGGGTACCAAGATTAATTTCGACCCACAAGGAATAAGGTGATTTGGAGTTCTATCATTTGGAGATGATGGATCCCGCTCAAGTACTCCTTCATTACTTGGCTTGCAGTACATGGCAAACTATCCACCTTGGATAGATTGTCGTTTTTGTATGGAACCTCTACTTGTTGCCTTTGCCAAGGCAACACAGAATTATACTTGCACTTATTTTTTGCTTGTCCCTTCACCCGGGCCGTGTGGGACAGTATCTGGACATGGATGGTAGTTACACAGAGCATGTCTACCTAACATCAAGTGGATCAAGAAGGAAGCTTGAGGCACAACTTGGAGACCAAAAATGAGATGGTTAGCTCTCATGGCCAAGGTTTATTTTGTTTTGGAAGATAGAAGTTGTATGATTTTTGAAGGCTCAAAGCCTAACATTGTTTCTGCTAGCTTTAGGATCAAAACAGAAGTACATAAGGTGCTTTAGGCCTTGCATCCTAATGTTTTGATTCCCTTTGACATGGGCACATAGATTTCTAGCTTTCCCATGCATAAAGGTCGCTCGGATATGCCCAAGTACATTTAATCTATACATAATCCACATTTACATTTAAATAAAATATATATTTATATATATTTAGATGGCCACTTCCTACTATTGCGAAAAAGAGACAGCGTATAGGCTGAATTTGCGTAAGTAGAAGCTACTTTCCATCAATGTTCCCCCTCCCCCCCCTTTTAATCTCAGTTATTTGGGATAACCTCCTCATTATATAATGTTCGGTTGAGATGAGGTAGTATTAGACTTATTTATAACCTACTCATGACCTAAAGAGAATTTTCAATGGGATCTCTCAACACTTATAAGAAATGCAAGATTTCCAAACAATTTTTTATACAAAGACTTGGCACTCTTATTTCACTCAAATCACGTCCCCCTCATTTGCTCGTGATTTCTACTTCACTGCCTTGCTAAATGCCTATTTATACTTGTCTTCCTCGGCATGCAAAGTCATTTGATAAGTATCTTGAAAATTGGATTGGTGTAAACTTATTGTTTTAGTGGTAGCATTTGTTCTTTTTTTTTTAATGTAAAATGCAATTCATGCTGAAAGTTGTGTATTTTCTTTTGCAAGGATGGTCTTTTTCTACAGTTAAGAATCCTTTGAAGGCATATATCTAGATGGAAATTGTAGTTCTAGACAAATATGTCTCTAAACATGTATTACCATGAGCTATTCTGTTCATATGTCAACTATTTTGGCTTGTATTATGGCTAATGAATTAGAAAACCTTCTACTTGAGTTACCTTGATAAAGAAATTTGTAACAGACATCAATTTTACATAAAAGATTCAATAAAATGTTGAACTCAACCTCAAAAATTGCATCTTTCAAAATGGTGTAGAGCATTCATTTATGTATCTTTCTTTTGATTTATAGTTTTTTGTTAGTATTTTGTTAAGACTTTTGGACTGCACAGATTTCATAAAAGTAACTTAAATGTTTCTCAATCAATTACATAAAAGACAGATATAACGGGTGAGAAATCAGAATAAAATCACTTATAAGAAATAAATATATATATATTTATATATACATATATGTTTTTTTATATTTATATATGTATGTATATATGTATGTATGTATGTATGTAAAATCACAAAAAGCGTAAATGTTACAGAATTGCATCCTGTAAATTGCTTTATCATGCCTATATGGATGGAGTGAAACAAAACAAAATGGTGGAACATGATTCAACAGTCTATATGTACCGATATTCATGTGTAAACTGCATCAAAGAAATGAGTTTATTTAAACAAAACAACTTATTAGGCAAAGAATATGAAGCAACTACTTATTTAATTTGCATAACAGACTAATAGACAATGTTATAGATGTAGACACGAGGTAACAAGTAAAAAAGAAATCTGAAAAGATATGGGCAGCCAAAAAACCATAAGCACCCCCTAATATATAAATAAATAAACATATATATATAAATATATATATATATATTTATAGAGAAAAGCTCTCTTGTGCTATGTAGCACAGGAAAAATCTGTGCGCTTGACAGAAACTAATGGCACAAGAGAGCGACGTCGTTTTTCAATTGTAAGAAAGAAGCGAGTTCCATCAAAGCTCTCTTCTCTCAAAATAGAACACTCCACTGAAGACTGTCTTCTAAAGCTTGAGAGAGCCATCGCGGGGTACATTCTTATAGAACAGAGGCTCTCGATTTGAAGCTCTGTTCTCTCAAAACAGAAGCACTCCACTGAAGACTGTCATTTGAAGCTTGAGAAGGCATCTGAAGGTTGAAGTGGCTGAACAGTGCATGGTTCTCGACGGAACAAAATGACTGCCGAACCCATTTGAGAAGGGAGAGGAATCGGAACCCATCTGAAGATTGACAGAGCTACTCCACTGAAGCTAGATCTTCTTGGCACTTTCTCGGTTTCTTACAAATCTGAAGATTGAGAAGCCATTTGAAGAAAGTCGAGGCTGAACAATGCAGGGTTTTCACAAGAAGAAATCCACTGTCGAACCCGACTCGACTCTCCGCCCCAACTGAAATTAGGTGTCTACAACCTCATCTCTTCTTTGTGATTTTTTTGAACTGCTAAGGAAATTAGGGCGAGGAGCTTGTGCTTTTTTGTTGTGCTTGGGATTACAGTCTAAACCCATTGATTTTTGACCTACAAATTGAACGAGTACACCTATGTTTAAGTCGGATGACCGCTCACCTTTTCAATGAACCAAGCAATTAATTTGAGCTCATGAGCTATCATGTACCAGAATAATAAGTAAGCCTTTGAAACAAAACTAAGATGTCAACTAGTAGTTTTATTAATTCATTAAATATATGATTCTTTACAATGATACAGTGCATTATCTGCAGACAATATACTAGGATATATTCAGCAAAAAAACTTACAAATAAGAACCTGAATTGCTTGGGAATATTGATATTATGCATGACACCGAATATGACCTAAAATTTGTATCAGGTAAAACTACATCAAAGATTAAGAAATTGATGATTTATTGCAGAAACTAGTTGGGAGGGGAATGAAACATGATCTATACCTATTAACAACCAGCAATGACAACTTGAGGATAAAAGAAAAATAAACTCTGATTTTGAAAGGTTTCTACTGTAAGCTTAAAAAAAATTCGAAGATTGAAACATGATTTATATTCAGTAGTGACTAAGTGTAAAAGTAAAATCTATTCTGAGCTTGAGAAGTATACTACATGGTTGCTGAATGATGCTGATTTATTTCATTATTATTTGTAACAATGTACAACTTAGGGGGCACAAGTGATGGTTATTGTGTTTACTTTTCCTTTATTATTTGAACAGAATTTGAACTTTTGGGCTGTCTATAATGTTGTTCATATGTTTCTAGTTTGCTGGCTTCTTTCTGGATGAAATAGCAAAATGATATTGTTTTGCTCTTAGGTGAAATGTCAACATCAAGTACAAATGATGTTGTTCTGCAAAAAAAAAAATATGAACTTCAGTTTGATGATAGGATCTTTTAGTTTGATTATATAATATTTTCTTTCAGTTTTATGTGTATCTTGGAACTTCAGATTGTAACATCAAGTTTTGTCTATATTACAGCAATATATCCTTTCTGAAAATGGAAGAAAATGCATCATCATCACAATGATTTACTTGTGAAGTTGCAAATGAAAATATGCCAATGTTTGGTCAAGAGTTTGGGACAGTTGAAGAAGCCTTTGCTTTCTACAATGCATATGGACGGGAGTGTGGATTCAGTGCGAGGTCAAGTAGTTTCAGGTATAAATCCGGCACAAGAGATATGGTATGTTAGAAATTTGTTCGTTCCAAGGAAGGGAATACAAGTGAAAGCAATTATAAAAGGCAAAAAGAAGATCATGAACCATCGTCTGAAAGAAATCTCTCCATACGTCGTGTTGGTTGTAGAGCAAAGCTAACAATAGTGAAAAGAGAGAATGGTCCTAATTGGATTATTAGTACATTTGATAAACAGAATAATCATGAGCTTGCGACTCCTTCGAAAGTATATTTTTTAAGGTCTCATCGAAAAGTGTCAACGGCAAAGAAAGCATTAAATTTGCAACTTTCAGAGGCAAATGTATCGACTTGTCAACAGGTTCGGATTATGGAGATCGAATCTGGAGGTCCTAAAAATATGGGTTGTACTGAGAAAGATTTCCATAACTACATAAAAAAGGTGGAAGGAGAGAAAAAAGACGTAGATGTTGAATGGTTGTTAGAATTTTTTACAGAGGAGAAAGAAAAATATGATTCCTTTTTCTTTAAATATGAACTTGATAAAGCTAATTGGTTGTTCCGATGCTTTTGGGCTGATTCATTTGGGAGGACATCTTATCACACATTTGGTGATGTTGTAGTTTTTGATACAACATATAACACAAATAAGTATGATATGATTTTTGCTCCTATTACACGAGTAAATCATCACGGACAAACCATTATTTTTACTCGTGCCTTATTGAGTGATGAGAAGACAGAATCTTTTGCTTGGTTATTTAATAAGTTGTTAGATGCTACAACAAGGGGTGCACCTATAACCATTATTACGGATCAAGATCCTGCAATGACCAAGGCTATAGTGCACGTCTTCAATTCGAGTGTTCATTGGTATTGTATATGGCACATTTTGAACAAGTTTTCAGAAAATCTTGATTCAATAATTTACAGTGACACCTATAGTCAGTCAAAGAGCATTTACCTTTGATGGTGAGACTGCTGAAGTGTTTGAAAGAAAATGGGCTGAATTGATGACGTATAGCGGGCTGGAAAGCAACAATTGGTTGGCTGACTTATATTAGATTCATCAGAAGTGGGTTCCTGCGCATGTAAAAAAATATTTTAATGCTAGAATGAGCAGTAGTCAATGGGCTGAAAGTGCACATTCATTTTTCAAGAAATACATTAACAAAAGGAATTCTTTGAGTGCTTTTGTCTCTTGTTTTAACAGAGCTATTAGACATCAAAGACACCGGAGTTTAGAGGCAGATCACATAGATGTAAACGAGAGACCATTTTTAAAATCCTCTTTTCCAATGGAAGCACAAATGGTGGGTATTTACACCAAGCAAAACTTCTTATGCTTCCCAATGGAATTATTTGAGAGTAATGCCTACAACATAAATTATACTTTTGAGGATAAGGATATTGCTTTTTACATTGTACAAAGGATTGGGGTTGATTTTTCAAATATCCCTAGAATACTTCATTACAACAAGAGGGCAGACTTGATTTCCTGCACTTGTAAGATGTTTGAGTTTGAAGGACTGCCTTGTAGGCATTTGATGAGGTACATTCATGAAAAACAAAACAGATAAGTTATTTGCCCAGTTGCTACATTTTGGAAAAATGGACAAAAAGTGCAAGACGTAGGCACAGGATAAGCAAGTTGGAAGATTACAAGATCCGAATGGATTATCTTTGTTGTCATGCCGTGCAAGTTTGTTCCAGTACTCCTCAGTTGTAGCTGATGATGCTTCTATGACTACTAAAACTTCAACTTTTTATATAAATGAGTTGAAGTTGATACATGAAAAAATAAAATAGATGAATTCGGCAGAGAATGTGATCTCAACTTCAAGAAGCAAGACTTCGAAGCAGACAATCGATGTGAACAATCCTACACAAGTCAGAGCTAAGGGATGTGGGAAAAGGCTCAAATCAGGAAAAGAGAAAGCAATTACAAAGAAGGGGCAATGTAAAGGATGCGGACTACGAGGACAATCATATGACAAAAGAAACTGTCCTAAATTAAATGAAAGGTAACGTCTTTTGTCGTTTACAATGTTTGACTATAGTAAATGGTCCTAATACTGTTTTCTCCTTTTCCATTTCAGATCCACTATAGATGACGACAGTATCAACATGGAGTCATCAGATGAAGAACCTAATAAAGGATTTCAAGAATCTCAAACAGGTATTGCATTTGCACGGTAACTTCTTTACATTGCACATTTACATGTATTAACTTTGTTTTACTTCATGCAGGATCAAATGTGGGAGGGTTAGCTAAGAAAGTGTAGCCACAATATTCACTTGAACGTTAATGAGTAAGTAATCGAATATTTGCTTTTCAATTCATGTAAGAGGTCCTATTTCCTTAAATTTGTAAGTAATAATATCATATGAATTCTTTTAGAAATTGTTGCAATCAGATGAGTACCAGTAAGTAAAGATTTTGACTCTTTCAACCAACTGAGTTCATTAACAGGACAAAAGGCTCAATAATTTTCCAAAAACGACTACAAGTAATCTTTTTGTGGCAATACACTGACTAGTATCTCCATTTCATGCATGTGAGTGGGAGTGTTAAGTGTAGAAATTTCTGATTTTGAATTATATGTCTACTATGGAACCATTCTGCCATTTATGCTTTCAGGAAGAGCTCTGAAGGTGATTCAACTGTATTGCCACAACATTAGTCAATTCAAGATTTTCAAAACCAATCAGAAAGAGACACATAGTTCCGCAGGAAATTACGGGGCATGCAATATTTTAAAATAAATTCCTACAAAAGATGTAGATTGAACAAATTACTTCCAGTTTTGTTCCAATTACGTTGAAATGAATGAATATATCATTTGTGTAATCCCAAATTTTGAATTCATAGCTTACTTTGCATCCTCCTGATTGTCCATTTGGGGTTTGTTAATGTCCTGTGTCCTTATTGATACCCTTTATTTGTTAACCTGATTCTTTTCATAGTTATCAAATAGTATATTATTTTCATGATGTGTCGTGCTCTGCTCCGTCATTTAGAAATATCTTGCAACTCAAATTTTGTAACTTGTCTTGAAATGAATGTTTTGATTTGATTGATTTTCACTCTGATAGAAGCATTATTTAGGAGCTGAATGGTTTAAATTTTTTACAAATTTGGATTCCTTACTAAAAATTAGGAGTCTAAATTTTATGGAATAGGGATTCCTTATGAGAAAAATAAAAAAAGATAAAGATTGCTTATTTGATGCATGAACAATGTTTTTCTTTTGAGCTTATTTTTATTTAAAATAAAATGACATCTAACTTATTAAATTTTGGTAACCATATCTATGACTTTGTCTCTTCATGCACTTAAATGACTTGTACTTTCCTTTCTATTAAGTAAATGGAACAAGCAATCTTTTCTTTTGGTTAAACAGAAAGATATATAACTTAAGAATGGTAGGTACAACCTGCAACTGGAATGATTATTTCAAATGGTTGGGACGATAACAATCAAACAAGAGAGGACGAGTGAACACTGAACACTAACAATGACTTTTTTTAGTCGAAATTGGTAATTGACATCAACTTGCCCATATGATATCAACTGGTTCTAACTACACTTTAAAGTTCAGAAAAAAATTCTAAAAGTATTAGTTCCCCGAACTTCGGAGTACATTCTAAAAGTAATTTCCAATAAAATTCTAAAAGTATTTTTCAGCTCCTCTTAGTAGAAAAAGAATAACAGCATTCTATTACATACTACACTTTAAAGTTCAGAACTAATAAAATTCCAAGAATTACAATAAGGACACAAATTGCATTGTAAATCTTTTCAACGTTGGCAGTCAGCTCCCGTAAGATGCAGGTTGCTTCCAAATTATAGTCATTCGCTGGTAGTTCATCATCCCAGTAAAAATTCCCACAGCACATCCCATCCTATAAAATATGATATGTCTGTTAGCAAATTTTTTTATTTTAAATTCAAACTCATAATATTCAAGAATCTTTGTATATCTTACCTTATTGTTATAGCATTTCCAATATTTCCTGTTTGGATTTTTCTTGGAATGTGATATCCTTGAGCTCATGAAACCTCCACATTCACATTTCTTTTGCAGAACAACATCATTTGCACTTGATGTTGACATTTCACCTAAGAGCAAAGCAATATCATTTTGTTATTTCATCCAAAAAGAAGCCAGCAAACCAGAAACATATGAGCAACATTATGGATAGCTTAAAAGTTCAAATTCTGTTCAAATAATAAAGGAAAAGTAAACACCATAACCATTACTTGTGCCCCCTAAGTTGTACATGGTTAGAAATAATAATGAAATAAATCAGCATCATTCGGCAGCCATGTAGCATACTTCTCAAGATCAGAATAGATTTTCCTTTTACACTTACTTAGTCATTGCTGAATATAAATCATATTTCAATCTTCAAATTTTTTTTAAGGTTACGATAGAAACCTTTCGAAATCAGAATTTATTTTTCTTTTATCCTCAAGATGTCATTGTTGGTTGTTAATAGGTATAGATCATGTTTCATTCCCCTCCCAACTAGTTTCTGCAATAAATCATCAATTTCTTAATCTTTGATGTAGTTTTACCTGATACAAATTTTAGGAAATATTCGTTGTCATGCATAATATCAATCTTCCCAAGCAATTCAAGTTCTTATTTGTAAGTTTTTTTGCTGAATATATCCTAGTATATTGTCTGCAGATAATGCACTGTAACATCACGAAGAATCATATTTCTAATGAATTAATAAAACTGCTAGTTGACATCCTAGTTTAGCTTCAAAGGCTTACTTATTATTCTAGTACATGATAGCTCATGAGCTAAAACGAATTGCTTGGTTCATTGAAAATGTGAGCAGTGATCCAACTTAAACATAGGTGTACTCTTTCAATTTGTAGGTCAAAAATTAGTGGGTTCAGACTATAATCCCAAGCACAACAAAAATGCACAAGCTCCCCTCCCTAATTTCCTTAGCAGTTCAAAAAAATCACAAAGAAGAGACGAGGTTGTAGATACCTAATTTCTGTTGGGGCGGAGAGTCGAGTCGGGTTCGGTAGTGGATTTCTTCCGGTGAAAACCCTGTACTGTTCAGTCACTTTAACCTTCAGATGCCTTCTCAAGCTTCAGATGACAGTCTTCAGTGGAGTGCTTCTGTTTTGAGAGAACAGAGCTTCAAATCGAGAGCCTCTGTTCTGTAAGAATGTACCTAGCAATGGCTCTCTCAAGTTTCAAAAGACAGTCTTCAGTGGAGTGTTCTGTTTTCAGAGAACAGAGCTTCAATGGAACCCGCTTCTTTCTAACAATTGAAAACGACGTCGCTCTCTTGTGCTGTTAGTTTTCGTCAAGCGCACATATTTTTCCTGTGCTACATAGCACGAGAGAGCTTTTCGCTATATTTATATATATTCATATTCATAAATCAATATGTTTTTAACATAAGAAAGAACCAAATATATTGGAAGAGAAAAATATGGAATGAATACCCAAACACTTTTGTTCCTTTTCTTTGTTGGAACAGGAAAATCGATTTATGAAATTGACGAGAAGCACTTGTCCGAAGGTGACGCCACAACGCAGATGTAACCCAACAATATAGTGAGCACTTTTTGCAATCTTTGTCAAAAACTCACACAGTTTTTATTTTGTTGCAGATTATAAGTGCCCAAACAACTTGAGTAAGTAAATAATGCAATGTATGTATTTGCGTATGCTTTAAATGTGTATAATTAGCAAAATTTATTATCTCTTCAGCACTACGCATGCATTTTTCAATAAACCAAAATTAGTATTAAGGTAGAGATCACAAAGGATAAATTAAACAGAGGTATGGAAAAATATGCACGTATAATTTGAAAATGTTGAAAATAATTCAACAAATTTGCTGTCTGAATAGTGTATTACAATGTGGTCTAAGTGACTGCAAAACACTAAATGCCTTGTCAAAAAAATATGCGCTTGTGTATTTAAACAATACAAAATTTCAAAATATTGTTAAATATACATATAATAACCTTCTTAGCTATGGATTGTATGAGGTGTTCTATAGTGCATAGTAAAATATAAGTTGCAGACCTTCTTCTACGAAATTTCGTCAATTCAAAATGCTAAGAACAAAAGTTACGACTGACCCTTAAAATTTGATTTGTGGGTTCTATGTTAAACAATGCTGGAAAATATCGCTAAGATTGGAGATACAACCTTAATCCAAAACTTCTCCTTGGCTATTGCAAATTGGAGAATCCCAATAGTAAATTCCTAAATTTGGGATAGATATCTCATGCAAGGTTATCGATCCGAAGTTGGAAAACTATCTTGTCGATCCTAATTTGAAGGTCTGACGGAGAGTTGATAGCTTCACCGAACATAAATCGGCTGGTCTAAAGCCTCTCCCAATCTGACCTCGGGTGAAGATGATTCAATCCAAACTCCTAAACTTTAAAGTAGAAATTTACCATTAAGAGAAGTTGGTAAGGAGTAATTAATTTGTAAAAGACTTGTATAGTGACTCACTTTTTGATAAAGAAGTTGAAAAATGTTTTAAAAATATTCAACTCTTTTCCCCACTTTTTGATTAGAGGTTTGAAAATCAGACCTCAAAAGAGGCACTTGGTATTTTGAGAAACTGGGTCTCAGGGCTCAAAAATTAGATCAATTTTAAATTCTAAAAAGCTATCCAAATGAACTTTGGGCCGTTTTTTGTTTTGTAAAACCCAACCCCAAACAAAACCCCAATCCAAATAGGCCCAATATAATTTTATTTTACTTTCTACCCAACATGTCCTATTAAGTACATTCCTTTGTTGTTTTAGTCTTTCTACAATAAAAATTTCACCTACTATTGCAAAGTGGAACAACAAATTTCTTCTTTTTTTGGTTCAAGCAGTCGAAGATAAGTATTGAATCATGCATTACTAAATAGACAAGTATTGATCCATGAATTCACTGCTTAGACATGGAATGAAATTCATGGAGCATCATAAAAGCAAATCACCACCTGAATTTGCTTGGTTACTATTGTCTGAAAACTACATCTTTATGTGAAATACTCCCCCCGTCACTAAAGAGCTCAAGAGTTTTTATCAAAGATGGAATGCATCAAGAAAATGTTTTTGTTTTAGGATTTGTACGGAGAGGTGAGGAAATTTTGGAGTGTCTTGCCACGTCAGATAGTAGAACGGTCCATTCTATTACATCAAGTGGCAGAATGGTCCCATATCTCCAACTTTCATGACGTAATGGTCCATTTCACTCCGGATCAAGCATCCAACACACTCTTTCGCTTACATGAATGCAAAAATGGGAGGATAATCCCTTTCGAATCATTGCACATGAAGAAAATTCCAAAATTTCATTTCCAATCATTACAAGTACAGGACACAATCATTAAGGCATACTTCCATAAACCCTAATTCTTCACCCAAACATTAAAAAACAACATGAAAAAGCACAAACCCAAATCCCTTAGATTTTAAAGATTTAAATAAATTATAATCCTAACTACTTTATTTTGTTTTATTTTTACTTTTTATTTTAAATATTCCTCTTGAAAATGAAACATAATCTATTTTAGAAAAATTATAAGTCATATGTTACACCTCTCCAATTAAACCCATAAAATGCTTTATGCTTTATGCTTTAAATAAATTATAATGCTAAAATTCAGGTTGAATTAATCATTTTTCTTTTTAAAATATCTCCTAGAAAATTATAAAAGCATTACACGTTTTATTATAAAATTATCATTAATTTAAACTAATAAATTTATAACCTATCAAACTTTCTTTCATTGCATGTTTTATTTGACTAAGTTATCATTATAGTTTAAAATCTCCCTAAAAAATAAATCATTCGCTTGTAGTTTATTTTAACTGATATTTTTAAGAGCAATATCTATTTTAAAACCCCAAGTTCTTATATCCCTCACATTAAACTCATGAAATTTTTAATAATTAAATAAATTTATTAGTTTAAATTAAGGATAATTTTACAATAAGACATGTAATGGAAGTTTTATAATTTTCTAGGGGAATATTTTAAAAAGAAAAATGATTAATTGAACCTGGAATTTTAGCATCATAATTTATTTAGAGCATAAAGTATTTCATGGGTTTAATTGGAGGGGTGATAAATTTGAATTATGATTTTTCTAAAATAAATAGGAACATTTAAAATAAAAAATAAAAACTAAGTAGTTAGGATCGTAATTTATTTAGATCTTAAAGATATAACTGGTTCGTGTTTTTATTTTTTTTATAACAAGTAATTAGAGTTTTTAAAATGTTTGGACGAAGAAGTAGGGCTTTTGGGAGTTCACCTTACTGACTATGTTTTGTACTTGTAATAATTGGAAAAGGGATTTTCTCATTTTGACTTCCCTAGTTCCCTAAAGACAAGATGGTGCATTGAATCCTTTGGTTTCCGGGGGAAGTCCCTTGCGGGCGAAACCTCATCCACAGGCACAGAAACCCCTTATGTCAATGGAGGTAAATCGAGGGACGTACACGAGTGGGCAGAAGACTGACGGAGAGGACGCAACGAGGGACAATAGCCGGTGGCAGAGCCAACGTTTAGAGCTTACGTTCTACTCCCGATAGGTTTTGAACCCCCACCTGTCGGTGGAGTCAACCAAACGTCACTTCAGCCTTACCAACTCGTCTATACCCCCGGGGGCATAGTGCATTGAATCCTTGATCCGACATGAAATGGACCATCACACCATGGAAGTTGGAATCATTGCGCCACGTTATCATT
>JAOXNR010008388.1:0-33072 GCA_028571225.1 Parsonsia alboflavescens
CTTTCATCTAATTCTTGTTTTATTCTAAGTGCTGAACATCTCCTTTGTGTTTAATGACCATTTCCTTTGAAATTCCTGTTTCTTTGATTCTTATAAGTTGGAAAATACTATCATGTTTGGAATTAGAAAGTAAAACCTTTTAAAAGATTACAGGATAGCCACCAATACACAAATTTTAATGGAGAAATACATGAGATAAATGACGCTATTCAAATGATTTTGAAATTTGGAAATGAAACTATCGCAGTAAGATTGCTAATAGAAAATGAAGGATTTAATGATACTTTAGAAATCATGTTAGGAATAACTCTCCCAGATAAAGTAAAACCTTACTAGATAACATCTTATGGATTAAAGATTACATATAGGGATAAGATGATTTATATTCCAAGATGACCAATACTTGTAGTATTTACATACCTATTGGAATTACATATAAAGATTATAGAACCGAATATTTTGCTGCCTATATAGATTGTGGAGCAGGATCATGTTTATGTAAATCAGATTGTTTTCCCAAGGAATACAACCAAGATTTAAAACCTATTATGGGTAGAGATATTTCTAATAATGTCATGAGTTTAGATAAAGGAATAGAAAGACCAATAATCCTATTAGGATCATTTTCGATAAAATGTCCTCCATTTTGTTTCTATAATACTGGAACTTACATTCTACTAGGAAACAAGTTCTTACAATTATCATAAGATTACATTTGATACTACCTTGTATCAGGTGATTTTTAAGACACCACGTAAGCATTCGATAGCCGTGAAACGATTACGAAATGCATATAAAAATCATTTACTTATTAGATTTCAACCCCGCACAGCCCAGCGTGGTGATATAGGGTACAAAGAAAAATCGATTTTGCCCAAAGGAAAACCATTATTACTATATCAGATTATGTTTAAAAAACTTGAGCATGAGATAGAAAGAATAAAAAATAGATTGGAAGAATGTTTTCCAGATAACCCACTTCAATTTTGGGAAAAAAATAAGATAGAAGCCAAGTCAGAAATGAAAGATAAAGATAAAATTATTAGAGTAACACCTATGCGATATAACCCAGAAGATCAGGAAAAATTTAAAATTCAGATACAAGATCTCTGTAATCAGAAAATGATTAGAGCTAGTAAATCTCCTCATAGCTCACTAGCTTTTATGGTTAGAAACCATGCAGAAAAAGTGGGAAATAAAGCTAGAATGGTAATTAACTATAAAAAGCTAAATGATAATACTATATTTGATGGATACTTTCTACCGCATAAAGAAAGCTTAATAAATTGGACAAAGAATAAAAAGATATTTTCCAAATCAGATTGTAAAAGTGGATTTTGGCAGATAAAAATGCACAAGGATAGTATCCCTTACATAGCTTTCTCTACTCCACTGGGACACTATGAATGGCTAGTAATGCCATTTGGATTAAAAAATGCACCACAGATATTTCAAAGAAAAATGGATAATATATTTAAAGATTATAATTTTTTATTTGTTTATGTTGATGATGTTTTAGTCTTATCTGATGATTTGGATTCACACTTAAAACATCATGATATATTTATTAATCTATGTCTAGAAAATGGATTAGTTCTATCATAGAAAATGGAAAAAATATCAGCTTTTCCAGATAGATTAAAAGATAAAAAACATTTTCAAAGTTTTCTTGGATGTTAAATTACGCCTTTGACTTTATTCAATATTTAGCGTGTCTAAGAAACCTTTACAAGAAATACTCAAGAAAGATAAAATATTTGAGTTTAATAGATATCTAGAGGATCGAGTAAAGGAGATAAAATCAAAGTGTAAAGATTTACCCAAATTACAGTTACCAAAAGATAGTGATAATTTAATATTAGAAACAGATGCTTCCAAACATGGATGGAGTGGAATTTTAAAGATAAATTCCCCACAAGAAGAAGTATGTAGATATTGTTCTGGAACATTTTCAGACACACAGACTAGATATCATATAAATGAAAAAGAACTCTTAGCTATAGTTAAAAGTTGTCAAAAGTTTTATTATTTCTTACTACCTAAGAGATTTAAATTAAGGGCTGATAATACACAGGTTAAAGCATTTATTCAGAATAATTTACCTTCTAAACCTGATTATAAAAGATATATTAGATGGCTGATGTTATTATCTGAATATTCATTTGATATTGAAATTATAAAATTTGACAAAAATGTTTTAGCAAATTTTCAGAAATGGCAGATTTGATGAAAAAGATCATTGATATGATTAATGAGATGAATTCCCAAGTCCAATCGATAAGTCATAATGTTACTAAAATCAATGAGATTGCTGACTATCAAAGTGCGAAAGAGATAGAGAGTCTGCTTAATGCAGAATGTGCCATGATAATGGCCAAGATTGGTAACTATTCAGTTGCCAAAGAAGTTGCAGATAATTTATTGCAAAAGATAGAACTACAAAACATTGAGATTCAAAATACTGGAGACTGTTCAAACCCAGTAAGCAAAGATAAAGGTAAGATAGAAGATATTTCTCTGCATCCTCAGAGGATGAAGACTCCTACTGATATTCCTATGAAAAATCTCAATATTTCGCCATCAGGCAGACATAGTGAGATTATAAGAGAATTATACTCTCTTCAAAATACAGATAATCAATATTTAGATTTTAAAGAGATTTACCCTAAAATAAATTTTTTGGAAGATTCTGACCCAAATGGAATTCGATATTGGTATGATTTTATAGCTATCAACTCGATATTTATGACTTCTCCTAACTGCCCAGAGATTAGTGCACTACCTTTCTGGGTGAAAGAGGGAGTCAAAGATGGTTATATGCTTAACCTGACGATTACACCGAAAGATGTCTTGGTTCTTAAATTCCTATGTACAGGCCCTGACTTCTACGATGATGAAGTGTACAATTCTTATCCTTTTATTCAATTGGGGAAAGAGGAAACTTTTGCAGTCAAGACTCTGGATCTGAAGAAAGATTTTGTCAAATCTACAGATGAAGATGCTCATTATCAGAGAGCCTTTGGAATTTGAATAGTACTCCAAGGCATGGAAAGTTGCTTCAAGAAAGGTTTCCGTACTTAAGGTGGCATGAAAAGTCACTCCTCCATAATGATAGCACCAGCCAGGTCAACATCGCCCTCAGCGGACAAATATCTGAAGATGAAGATAAGAATGCTTGAACGTGGACAGATCAAATCCAGCCCACAAGCTCAAAGAAAAATTTGCCAACTGAGGCAACATAGGGGCAACATCTGTCCTGCATGTCAGAATAATAAGGATAACGAAAAGATGGAGTGTGATACTAGTACATGTGATGAATAAGATTATGATAGCAAGTAAACAATTTTAAGGCTGGGATTCGGACAAATCGAACAAAAGACAAAACTAAAAATTCTCATGGCTGAATTTCGGCCAAGAAGAAGAAAGAAAGTCAACAACGCATTTAATTAGCTGAAATTTCTGCACCATGGCAGGACTTTCAACAAAAATTTGCTGCAACTTTGAAGATTTTCAGCTAACTAGATAAGGAAATATTAAATGGATTCTGTACTTGTAATATCAGAATTTTTTTTTTATAAATAATTTTTGCATATAGCGAGTTGAACAAGAGGAACAAAGGGGGGAAAAAAAAGAAGAGGAAAAAACAGGCAAAAAAAAAAAAACAGTAAGAAAAGAGAAGAGGGAAAATTTCTAACTTTCATAGTTAGCAATCCTTGTAAAAATTCTAGCTTTAGTGTGGTGTGAATCTTTCCAACTTTTGTAAATTTTCAAGCAGGATTAAATAAACAAATTTCCTTTCATTCCCTATAGAAAAGTATTGTTCTTTGCTCTTAAACTTTTGTCAGTTTATATATAAAAGTTCCCATATACTCTATACCAAAATTTCCTTATGCCTAAAGGTAGAAAACGAATTTAGTCTGTGCTCGGTTATTTGAAGGGATGGTAGGAAAGTTACCTGGTTTAATTTTGGTGCTGAGACTCACGTTAAAATTTCCCCTGGATACCCAGAGTAATACTAGTCAAAGCGGAGACTAAGGTATGGAAGCATAATGGACCTTTTTATATCAATTGAAAAATTTTATGATCTTAAAATAATATGATTGCTATATTTAGGGAATGAACATGGAATCTGAAAGAGATTACTCAGAGCTACCGCTTGATATATTAGAACTAATTGCATTTAAACATTTTGTTGTTGATAGACAGAATTTTCAAGAAACATGTATAAACTATGATATTGCTGTTAGAAATTATTACAGATATAGTAATTTCTATTTTAAAGAATATCATAATGGTAGATTAGATAGAGAAAACAGAGATTTTGTATATCTGTTTAATCTTATTTTGCGATAATATAAAATAATATTACTATTAGTCCTATTACTGTTTATATACTGTTGCTTGCACACTATTTACAAAAAAATAAATAAATAAAATAATAATAATAATAATTTAAATGAATGAAAACATTTGAAGTGAGAGCAAGATTTGTCTAAACTACATCCAGATATTTTGGAATTAATAATCGATAAATTTTTCGTCATCGATAGACAATCTTTTCAACTTGTATGCCATAATTGGGATAACGCTGTTAGATCATATAAATTGCATAAGATAGAGTACTACAGAGATTTTATGCAAAAATATAAAGGAAAGATTATGAAAGGGAAACGAGATTTTCTATACTTTCAACTTAAGATTTTGATAGAAACATGTTAAGAACCCACACGATAACTTTTTATTTATACAATTAACAAATGATAATAGACTTAGATATAATGGTAATAAATGACCATGTTACATATTTGATAATAAAACAAGATAATATAATAAGGAACATCATTATTTTGAATCGGCAATCTCCAACATCCTATTTTGGTATCAGAGCCTGTTTCAACTCAGAGAATGTTGAGGTAAACATAGAAGTATAGGATGAAAATTTAGATATTTACTTTACTCATCATAATCAATACCCAAATCAAGGGGGTGAGGAAGAAAATTCAGAAAATTTAGAAAATGACCAAGAAGTTTCTAATATAGATATTAACCAGTTCATGAACGATGAACCGATAGTAGATGATAGTAGTTGGGGATATAGATATGAAAAATGGATTGTGAAGTATGTAACAAGATTTTTGCTAAAATAAATAGCTTAGACAGAAGCATAAGAGATTGTAAGCATGAACAAAGATATTGGGAGTTTAGATCAGTCTATCTTATTCTAAGCTACTAAAGCAACCTCAGTAATTCAACAAAAAATAGATGAACTTATCATTTTAGGAGTAAAACTTAAACTTAAATTAATAAAGAAACATAAAAAACTAACTAAACATTATAGAGAAGATCATTTACATGGATAAATACCAAAAACTAGAAGATAGTCCATTTAACACAGAAAAAGATTTAACAGAAATACAAAAAACGATAATTTATTTTGAAGAAAAGATATAAAAAGAATTAAAAGATATCAATGAAAAACTTGATAAAAACTTAGAAAAAAGTCTGATAGGAGATAAAAGTCAGATTAAAAGACACTTAGAAAAAATGAAAATACCTGAAGGATATCGTGGAAATAATCTAAAATGGTAAACTTAGATTCAGAAAATGAAAATTATGAAGTAGATAATTTAATTACACAAGTTGGAGATGTAATGCTTCAAGAAAATAATTTTATAAATATTAAGGCTAATTATGCAATGAAAAGTGAATGGAGCCCTAACATAAACGATATACCTAGTACCAGTGGTGGTCAACCTACGATAAGAAGAACCAGTTTTGATAAGTCTACAAGAGTTTATGTAGGAATTCAGGAAACAATGAACAAAATACCTCTAGGAGATATTAAAAATGAACCGATTAATCCCTTTGGAATTTATTTGGATTTAGATCGTGTTAAAAACACTGAAGAAGTAATAGATAAATGGGAGACATCTTTAGTTATTTTGAAATAACTAAAGGATTTCTAGAACGGAGTCTAGTTAATATTGTCCTTAGATTTTGGCAAAATATTGAAGAAGAGACCAAAAGATACATTGATGGTGAAGACGATAATATAGCCAATTATATTTGTAGTGCTACTGAAGCTATAAGATTAGAGTTTACTGGAGAAGGGAACTTCCTAAAAGATCCAGGAACCATTAATAAATATATGATTGCATTATTGAAATTACAATTATGTGATATCTGTGAAATAGATAGATATATATGTGTTTTTCACTATTATTATTATCATATTTATAATAGGGTTTTCGATACACACACATTTTTACCATTATTTTTTGCAAAGATTCCCGACCCTTTGGGTAAGAAATTGATAGATACTTATAACCTAGGAACTGCAGATACTTTAGGAAAAAGGATAATGCATTTTAAAGATAAATTAAGTGAATGGTGTGGAGATGTGATATTTGCTAAATTAACAAAAGGATTAAAGAAACAAATATCTTTATATTGTGATAACCCAAAGATGCCTATTGTGATAGGATGTGATTCACCTTACTTTTATGGTAAGATAAAGAAGAGATATAAAAAGAGATACTTCAAAAAACGAAAAGTTAGATATTATAAAAAGAAAAGATATGGGAAGCCTAACAAACCTACAGATGTTAGAAAAAGAGATAATAAAAATCCAAAAGATAGTAAATGTTACTATTGTCATGAGATTGGACACTATGCAAATAGATGCCCTAAAAACTTTGAGAAAAATAAAAAGAAAATAGAAATGGATGATGACATTGAAGAAATGATTACACAAGGTGAATTTGTGCAGATAAATGATTTTGAAAATTTAGAATCAGATTGCAGTATTTTCATCTACACAGACACCGAGTATGAATCTACTTCTAAAGATGAATGAATTAGATAAACATGATTTGGAGGAACCAGGTTAAATGACATTTGAAATTCTAATATTAAAATTATCTTTATAGGTGAAATCAAATATTACATAAAAAATTTAAGACTTTCATTTTCTTCATAAAATCTATAGAATAATCCTCTTATGAGCATTTTCTCTTGTAAAATCAAATATCATATACCTAACTTTGGATTTATTATTCTTTACAACTATCATAAAAAGCTATTAATAAACGTATGTATTGGTTTCTCTACGGTCACCATTCTGACTCCTTCCCATAAATTATCGAAGCATAATTTTCTCATTATATATATAAATAAATAAATATATATATATATATATATATATTTATATAATTCTTGTCATTTTATTCAATTGGGGAAAGGTGAAGCTTCCATGATTATGACATCTGATAAGAAAAAAAGATTTTATCAAATATCATGATGATATAAATTACCAAAAGGCCATTGGTATAAGAATTATTCTCCCCAGAAGGGAAAGCTGCTTTAAAAGAGGTTACCTTGCTTATGGACGAAAGAAGAGTTATTCTTCTATCATGGTGGTACCAGCTCGATCTACACTGCCTTCAGTAGATAGATATCTAAAATTAAAGATGAGGGTGCTTGAAAGTGGACAAATAAGATCCAACTCATCAGCACAAAAGAAGATTTGCCAGCTCAGATAGCATAAATGTGATATCAGTACGGATGACGAATGAAGATAGGGAGAAAGGACAGAAGATAAGAAGAGAAGACTTCAGATGATAAGCCAAAAGTATGAGTGAATAAAAAAGTTTCCTTTCATTCCCTATAAAAAAGTGTGTTATTTTTTGCTCTTAAACTTTTGCCAGTTTATATAAAAAAGTTCCCATATATTTCATATCCCAAATTTCCTTACCCCTAAAGGTAGAAAACGAATTTAGGTTGTGTTGGGTTATTCTGAAGGGACGGTAGGAAAGTTACCTGGTTTAAGGTTGGTGTTGAGACGCATGTTAAAAGTTCCACTGGATATCTGGAGTAATTTTGGTCAAAGTTGAAATGAAGGTATGGAAGCATAGTGGATCTTTTTCTATAAATTAAAAAATTTTATGATCTTTGAATAATATGTTTTCTATATTTAGGGAATGAACCTGAAATAGATTACTTAGAGTTACCACTCGATATATTAGAAGTAATATCATCTAAATTATTTGTTATTGATAGATTGAATTTTCAAGAAGTATGTATAAACTGGAATCTTGCAGTTAGGAACTATAATAGTTATAGCCAGTAATACTTTAATGAATGGTTCTATGGTAGATTAACTAGAGATAATAGAGATTTTGTATATTTTTTAATATTATTCTGAGATAATATAATTTTTATTATTACGGTTCTCATATCTGTTACTGTTTGAATATTACAAAAAAAAAAAAAGTGAATGGAAAAAGAACGCATGAATCCTGAACCAAATTTTTCTAAATTGCGTCTAGATATATTGGAATTGATAATCGATAAATTATTTTTCATTGACAGACAATCTTTTCAGTTTGTGTGCCATAATTGGGATAACGCTGTAAGATCTTATAAATTGCATCAGACTTATTACTACAAAGATTTTATGCAAAAATATAAAGCAAAGACTAAGAAAGAAAAAAGAGATTTTATATACTTTCAACATAGAGTTTTAAATTTAAGAAAATGATAATAGACATCGATAGAATGATTATTAATGAATATGTCACATGTTTAATTTTAAAATAACATAATATGATTAGAAACATTATGATTTTGAATCGGCAAACACTGACGTCCTATTTTATGGTATTATCATTTAGCTTTTTATAGTTAATTATCATTCTAACTTTATTCCTTACTATTTCTGCATGGTTTCCAACCATAAAAGTTGGTGGGTTATGTGGAGATTTACTAGCTCTAATCGATTTTAGATTAACTAGTTCTTGTATCTGGATCTTAAATTCTTCTTGATCTTCTGGCCTATATTTCATGGGTGTTACCCTAATGATTTTGTCTTTATCTTTCATTTCTAACTTGACTTCTATCTTATTCTTTTCCCAAAAGTGAAGTGGGTTGATTGAGAAACATTTCTCTAATCTATTTTTTATTCCTTCTATCTCATTGTCAAGTTTTTTAAACATAACTTGATATTGTAATAAAGGTGTTCCTTTTGATAAAATCGGTTTTTCTTTGTATCCTATATCACCACGCTTGGCTGTGCGGGGTTGAAATCTAATAAGAAAACTCTTTTGATAAGCATTGCTTTATCTTTTTACTACTATCAAATGTTTACATGGTATTTTAAATATCACTTAATATAAAGTAGAATCAAATGTAATCTTATGAAATAACTGTAAGAAATTGTTTTCAAGTAGAATATCTGTTCTAGTATTATAGAAATAAAATGGAGGACATTTTATCAAAAATGATCCAAATAATATTATCGGTCTTTCCATTCCTTTATCTAGGCTCATGACATTATTTGAAATATCTCTACCCTTAATACGTTTTAAATCTTGTTTATATTCCTTTGAAAAACAATCTAATTTACATAAACATGATCCTGCCCCACAATCTATATAAGCAGCAAAGTTTCAGCTCTATAATCTTTATATGTAATTCCATTAGGTATGTAAATACTATAAGGACTAGTCATCTTGAAATATAAATCATTTTATCCCTATATGTAATCTTTAATCCATACGAAGTTATCTGATAAAGTTTTACTTTATTTAGGAAGGTTATTCCTAATATGATTTCTAAAGTATCATTAAATCCTTCATTTTCTATTAATAATCTTAAAGGGATGGTTTCATTCCCAAATTTTAATATTGTTTCTATTGCTTCATTTATCTCATGCATTTCCCCATTAAAATTTGTATATTGATGAGTATCTTATAATCTAATTTGTGTAATTTATCACATAATTTATGGCTAATATAATTTCCATTGGCTCCAGTATCTATTAGTACATTTACAGAAGTAAATTCTAATCCATTAAAATATTCCCCTTTTATCTTAAATTTTTTTAAAACTATCTTCTTTTGATTCTATGACATCTTCTAGATATCTTGATGAATTTTGCATACCGGTGACTTTTGATTTTGTAAAAGAAAGTCTAGGCATATATCGATTAGAAGTTATTATCGGTTTATTCCTTAAATCAAGTTCTAATGGTCTAATTTCTATTTCTTCAATCTTTGGTAAACTAGGCATTTGAATCTGACTAACTTCATTAAACAAATAAGAAAAATCTATTGTGTCTTTTATAACAAAGCATTTAGAATGATGAGTATTTGAAATGGCATAAGAAATCATATATGTAATCGAATAAGGTCTATTGTTATCTTTAAAGAATTCTTTTCTTTTAAAATCTTGTAAAAGAGTTAAAGTCTTATCAAAATCTTTATCATGCAAATGATAAGAAATCCTAGGGTAAACATTAAATTTTAATTTTCCATATTGCAGATTACTCTTTAAAATCCCTAAATAGACCTCTTTTTTATCCTGAATTCTATTATCCATTATGGCCAAATCAATTGGTGTATCTAATCCTTCTTTAAATGTTGATTTTATCATTATCTGGATTGCTCCAATATGTATCTATCCTAAAGTATTACTGATTTCAAATTTTATCTTTTGTAATTTTTCTTGAATATCTTTTCAGAGAGTAAAGGTATCATTACTTTATTAGAAGTAAGTGAAACTTCTAAAGCTCTTTCTCTAATATTCAATGCATTAAAAAGATGATGTTTTCTAGGTTTAATTCCTAGTTTATCTAGTAGATTGACTTTAAATCCAGAGTAATTAGATAAAGAATAGTTTTCTTTTTGTATTTGTTTTAGCTTTCTCTTATCTACTAATATATCTTGATTATACTCTCCAGTATATTCTACAGAGTTATTTATGTTTTCTTGAGAAGAACTTGTTCCTATAATATTTAGTTCATTCATCTTTAGAGGTAGATTCATACTCTGTATCTATGTAAATAAAAATACTACAATCTGATTCTAAATTTTCAAAATCATTTATCTGCACAAATTCTCCCTGTGCTATCATTTCTTCAATATCGTTATCTATTTCAAATTTTCTTTTTATTTTTCTATTTGCATAGTGTCCAATCTCATGACAGTAATAACATTTACAATCTTTTGGATTTTTATTATCTCTTTTCCAAATATATGTGGGTTTGTTAGGCTTGTCATATCTTTTCTTTTTATAATATCTAACTTTTCTTTTTTAAAAATATCTCTTCTTATAATATTTTCTCTTTTTATATCTCTTTTTGATCTTACCATAAAAGAAAGGAGAATCACATCTTATCAATATGGGCATCTTGGGATCATCACAACATAACAATATCCTTTTCTTTAAACCTTTTGTTAATTTAGCTAATATCAAATCACCACACTATTCACTTAATTTATCTTTTAAGTGAGTTATCCCTTTTCTTAATGTATCTGCAGTTCTTTGGTTATAAGTATCTATCAATTTTTTACCCCGAATCTTTGCAAAAAACAAAGGCAAATAAGTTTGCATATCAGAAACTCTATTGTAAATATAATCTTGAAAAACATATATATCTATCTATCTCAAAGATATCGCATGGTAATTTCAATAATGCTATCATATATTTATAAATAGTTCCTGGATCTTTTAGGAAGTTTCTTTCTTTAACAAACTCTAATCTTATTGCTTTAGTAGCTCTAGAGATGTAATTGGCTATATTATCATCTTCTCCATCTATATATTTTTTGGTTTCTTCTTCTATATTTTGCCAAAATCTAAGGATGCTATTAACTAGACTACATTCCAAAAATCCCTTAGTTTGTTCAAAATCCATTTTATTAATAGATACTGTTATCCTTAAAGATGTCTCCCATTTATCTATAGCTTCTTCAGTGTTTTTTACACAATCTAAATCTAAACAAATTTCAAAAGGATTAATCGATTAATTTTTAATATCTCCTAAAGGTGTTTTGTTCATTATAGTCTACACTCCTGCATAAAATCTTGTAGATTTATCAAAACTGGTTCTTCTTATAGTGGGTTGACTACCATTGGTACCAGGTATATCATTTATATAAGTATTCCATTCATTTTTCATCGCATAATTAGGTTTAATATTTATGAAATTATCTTCTTGAAGTGTTAAATCTCCAATCTGTGTGATTAAATTATTTACTTCATAATATTCATTTTCAGTATTTGAATTTACCATTTTAGATTATTTCCACCATATCCTTCGGGTATTTTCATTTTTTCTAAGTGTCTTTTAATCTGATTTTTACTTCCTATCTTAATTTCGTCTGATCTTTTATCAGTGACTATTTTATTAATATCCTGTAATTCTTGTAGCATCTTTTCTCCAAAATAAATTATCGTTTTTTGTATTTCTTTTAAATCTTTTTTTATTTTTAATGGACTATCTTGTTCTTCTATCTGGTGATATTTATCCATTTAAATGATCTTCTTTATAATGCTTAGCTAGTTTTTTTTTATGTCTTTTTATTAGTTTTTGTTTAAGTTGTACTACTATTATAATATGTTTTTCTATTTGTTCTTGAATCACTGTAGGTGTTTCTGTTGATATATTGCAAATCTTAAAATAAACTGATCTAAATTCTAAATATCTTTGATCTTTTTTACAATCTTTTATACTTTTATCTAAACTTTTTATTTTAGATAACATTTTATCACAAACTTCACAATCCATTAATCTGATATATATCCCCAACTACTATCATCAACTCTTGGATCATCACGAATTAACTGGTTTAAATCTATGTCTACATCTGGAACTTCTTGGTCATTTTCCAAGTTATCTAAGTTGTTGTTTTCCATGTTATCTACCTCACCCCCTGAGTTGGGTATTCATTATAATCTGTAAAGAGAATATTTAAATTTTCATCCTGTACTTTTATATTTATATTGACATTATCTATGTTGAAACTGGCTTTGATACCAAAATAGGACGTCAGTGTTTGCTGATTCAAAATCATGATGTTTCTAATCATATTATCTTGTTTTAAAATCAAATATGTAATATGTTCATTAATAATCATTGTATCGATGTCTATTATCATTTTCTTAAATTTAAAAATCTATGTTGAAAGTATATAAAATATCTTTTTTCTTTCTTAATCTTTCCTTTATATTTTTACATAAAATCTTTGTAGTAATAAGTCTGATGCAATTTATAACATCTTATAGCGTTATCACAATTACGGTATACAAGCTGAAAAGATTGTCTGTCAACGAAAAATAATTTATCGATTATCAATTCCAATATATCTAGATGCAGTTTAGAAAAATCTGGTTCGGGATTCATGCGTTCTTTTTCCATTCATTTTTTTTTTGTAATAAACAGTAATAGATATAAGAACCGTTATAATAATAATTATATTATCTCAGGATAATATTAAAAAGATATACAAAATATCAATTATCTCTAACTAATCTACCATGAAACCATTAGTTAAAGTAATACTAGCTATGACTATTATAGTTCCTAACTGCAAGATTCCAGTTTATACATACTTTTTGAAAATTCTATCTATCAATAACAAATAATTTAGATGCTATTACTTCTAATATATCGAGTGGTAACTTTGAGTAATCTCTATTAGGTTCCATTTTCATTCTCTAAACATAGAAAACATATTATTGAAAGATGATAAGATTTTTCAATTTATAGAAAAAGGTCCACTATGCTTCCGTACCTTCATTTCCGCTTTGACCAGAATTACTTCGGGTATCCGGTGGAACTTTTAACTTGCATCTCAACACCAACCTTAAACCAGGTAACTTTCCTAAGATCAGTTCAGAATAATCCGGCACAGCCTAAATTCATTTTTTACCTTCAGGCGTAAGGAAATTTGGGATATGGAATATATGGGAACTTTTGTCTATAAACTGACAAAAGTTTAAGAGTAAAGAATAACATAATTTTCTATAGGGAATGAAAGGAAACTTTTTTATTCACTCATGCTTGAAAGCTTACAAAGGTTGAAAAAGATCCAAACACACAAAAGTTGAAATTTTTACAAGGGTTTCCTAACTATTACAAAGGTGAAAAACTCTTTCTCTCTCGATTTTTCTCTTTGTTTCTTTTCCTATTTTCTTGCCCGTGTCTATGTCTTACAAAAACCCTCTCTTTATCTTAGTTTTAGCTGAGATAAAAGGTACATTTAAACAGTAACAGTACATAACAGTTCCTAACAATACATAGTAGTGCTCAACGGTGTCTTCTATTAATGATTTTTTGTCGTTTTTCCCTTCAATGCTGGCCAAAATTTTTAACTTGGGCAGGCATCAATCCTTTATTCTTTCAAAAGTTTGTTACACTTTTCTATCTTCTTAGATTCTCTCTTATCCATTTTTTCTGTCTGTTCTCTTCTTATTCGTCCTCTGTACTAGCGCTACAATCCATATATTCTGATAGGCTGGGCATATGTTTTCTCTATGTCGCCTTTGTTGGCAAATATTTCTTTGAGCTGTAGCGTTGGATCTAATTTGTCCACTTTCGAACATTCTTATCTTCATTCTCAAGTATCTATCGGTTGATGGTGGAATTGATCTTGCAAGCCCTATCATTACAGAAGAATGGCTCTTTAATCCCCTATATGTATGGAAGCCTTTCTTGAAGAATGCTTCTAGTCCTTGGAGTACAATTCTGATTCCAATAGCTCTTCTGTAATGGACATCTTTGTTATCATATTTGATAAAATCTTTATTCACATCAGATGCCCTGATTGAAAAGGCCTCTGCTTTTCCCAATTGGATATAATGATAAGAATTATAAAGTTCATTTTGATAGAAGTCTGGGCCTGTAGATAAGAACTTGAGTACCAAAACATCCTGCGGTGATATAGTGGGATTGCTCAGATAACAATCTTTAACTCCTTACTTAATCCACAATGGTAGAGATCTAATCTCTGGAAAATCAAGTGATTTCAAGAATATTGAATTTATTGCTCCAAAATTATACCAATATCTAATTTCATTAGCATCAGAATCTTCCAAATAATTTATCTTGGGATAAATTCCAGTAAAATCTAAATATCTGTTATATTTATTTTTAAGAGAGAATAATTCTCTGTTTACCCCACTGTGTTGACCTTGTTCTAGTAGGAATATTAGAAGGAATATTTGTCATTTGAGAACGTAGTGAAATTTCTTCCTTCTGACCTTCATCCTTGCTTGTCGGGGCTGAGTATTCTCCAATGACAAAAATCTCAACTCTTTCTAATTCTATCTTTTTAGTAAATTATTAGTGACTTCTTTTGGTAGCCGAATAGTTACCTATCTTGACCATTATCATGGAACACACTACCTTAAGTAGGGCTTTCAATCTCTTCTACACTTTGATAGTGGACAATCTCATTAATCTCAGTAACATTATGCTTTATCGACTGAACTTGTGCATCCATTTCATTAATCATATCAATGATCTTTTTCAACAGATCTCCCATTTCTAGTTAGAAAATCTGCTAAAACATTTTTGTTAGATTTAATAATTTCAATATCAAATGAATATTCAAATAATAACATTTGTCATCTAATATATCTTTTATACTTAGGTTTAGAAGGTAAATTATTCTGAATAAATGCCTTAACCTGTGTATTATCTGTTCTTAATTTAAATCTCTTATTCAGTGAAAAATAATAAAGCTTTTGGTAACTTTTAACTACAGCTAAGAGTGTTTTTCATTTATATGATATCTAGAATATGTATCTGAAAACGTTCCAAAACAATATCTACATACTTCTTCCTATGGGCAATATCTACAATATCTACATACTTTAAAATTCCGCTTCATCCATGTTTAGAAGCATCTGTTTCCAATATTAAATTATCACTATCTTTTGGTAACTGTAATTTGGGCAAATCTTTATATTTTTCTTTTGTCTCTTTTACCCTATCTGCTAGATATCTATTAAACTCAAATACTTTATCTTTCTTGAGTATTTCCTGTAAAGGTTTTCTTAGACATGCTAGATTTTGAATAAAATCAGAAGCATAATTTATCATTCTAAGAAAACTCTGTACTTGTTTTTTATCTTTTAATCTATTTGGAAAAGCTGATATTTTTTCAAGGATATAACTCTGTAATTTTATACCAGTTCCATCTACTTGCATATCTAAAAATTCTATCTCATTTTGAAGAATCTTTGCCTTTTTCTGTGACAAGACTAATCTATTTTCTAAACATAAATTGACAAATGTATCAAGATGTTTTACATGTGAATCTAAATCATCAAATAAAACTAAAACATCGTCAACATAAACAAATAAGAAATTGTAATTTTTAAATATATTATCCATTTTTCTTTGAAATATCTGAGGAGCATTATTTAATCCAAATGCCATAACTAGCCATTCATAGTGTCCCTGTGGAGTAGAGAAAGCAGTGTAAGGGATACTATCCTGATGCATTTTTATCTTCCAAAATCCACTCTCACAATCAAACTTAGAAAATATTTTTATTCTTTGTCCAATTTATTAGACTCTCTTGATGTGGTAAGAAGTATCCATCAAATATGGTATTATCATTTAGTTTTTTTGTAGTTAATTACCATTCTAACTTTATTCCTTACTATTTTTGCATGGTTTCTAACCATAAAAGCTGGTGAGCTACGTGGAGATTTATTGGCTCTAATCAATTTTTGATTAACTAGTTCTTATATCTGGATTTTAAATTCTTTCTGATCCTCTGGACTATATCTCATGGGTGTTACCCTAATGATTTTGTCTTTATCTTTCATTTCTAACTTGGCCTCTATCTTACTTTTTTCCCAAAATTGAAGTGCATTGTCTGAGAAACATTCCTCTAATATATTTTTTATTTTCTCTCTCATTCTCAAGTTTTTTAAACATAACTTGATATTATAATAAAGGTGTACAATTTGGTAAAATCGGTTTTTCTATTCGATAATAAAACAAGAAAATCTGATAAGAAACATAATGATTTTGAATCGACAAGATCCGACCTCCCATTTTTTTATCAGAGGCAATTTCAACATAGATAATATAGAGATAAAAATAGAAGTTCAAAATGAAAGCTTAGATATTTATTTTACTGACCATGAAAACAATACTAATGAGAAAGAAGATATAGATTTAAACAGGTTGTTTAGATATTATAACGATGAACATATAGTTGATGATAGTGATAGGAGATATAGATCAGAATGATTTTATAGAATTTAAAGTATGTGAACAAAAAAAAATATGAATTAGTAGGAAGATATTGGCTTAATAGAATGAATTTTTTCATATCTATAGGAGCAGTTAAGAGTATGATAAAATCTTTATAGATGAAAGATGAGGAAGTATGGTATGTATTATCAGATTAAAAGGAGAAATGAAAAAGAAGACATTTAAGATTAACAAAGCACTCTAGAAAAGTTCATTTAAATGGATAATAATAATAGGAATTGTGAAACTTGTGATGAGATACTTAAAAAATAAAAGATATAGAAGGTAGATAATCCAACAATAACACCAAAAGATTCTTCCCAGTACTCTCTTTTTTCTTCACAATTTTCTACCTTCTTGTCTATATCTTTTATTTTTTTTAGGTATCATATCACAAGTTTCACAATCCCTATTATTATTATTATTATTATTATTATCCTTTTAAATGAACTTTTCTATAGCGCTTTGTTAATCTTCAATGTCTTCTTTTTTGTTTTTCTTTATAATCTGATAATATATACCATACTTCCTCATTTTTCATCTGTAAAGATTTTATCATACCCTCAACTGCTCCTACAGATATGAAAAAATTCATTCTATTAAGCCAATATCTTCCTTCTAGTTCATATTTTTTAACCTTTTTATCTGTACCTTTAATTTTATCAAGAATTTGTTCACATACTTTACATTCCATAAAATCAATCTGATCTATATCCCCAATCACTATCATCAACTATATGTTCACCATTATAATATCTAATTGGTCTGTTTAAATGTAAATCTCCTGTCTCCTTAGTATTGTTTTCATAGTCAGTAAAATAATATCTAAGCTTTCATTTTGACCTTCTATTTTTATCTTTATAGTATCTATGTTGAAATTGCCTCTGATATCAAAATGGGAGGTCGGATCTTGCCGATTCAAAATCATTATGTTTCTTATCATATTATGTTATTTTATTATCAAATATATAATATCAACACTAATAAATATTATTTCAATGTGTATCATTTATAATAATTAAGCAAACTGAATTTAAAGTAAATAAAATCTTTGTTTTCATGATCTAGTTTTCCATTAATAAATTCTTTATAATAATATTTTTTATGTTAGTTATAAGACCTAACAGTATTATCCCAGATATGACACACTAATTGAAAAGTCTGTCTATCAACAATAAATAATTTAGATGCAATTAATTCTAATATATCTATAGGTAAATGAAAGAAATCTCTTTCTGATTCAGTAATCATTCTATATTAGCAGATAACATATTATTCCTTGACCATAAATTCTTTTCTAATCTATAGATGATAAAGCCCCAACATGCTTCCGTACCTTGTTTCTGGTTTGACCAATATCACTCTGGGTATCCGACAATACTTTTAATACGTTTCATTCCCAACTTTAACTTTCCTATCATTCCTTCAGAGTGACTCAGCACAACCTGAATTCATTTTGCTACCTTCAGACGTAGGGAAATTTTTTAAAGGAACATATATGTAAGGACTTCTGAATATAGATTAAGAAAGGTTTATACTCTAAAATAACATGAAATAAAACTTTTATTTCTGCATAGTAGATATATTACATAAGACTATTACAGATATGCCTTACAAACTCAAGCTTCAAGGATTTTGCACTCTAGTTTTTTCCCAAGAGCTAAGACCCGAATGTCTCTCATTTTTATGAGCCTTCTATTTATAGACATTTTTTGAACATGATTTTCGGATTCTAAAAATTACCTATAGTGGACTTTAAATAAGATGAAAACTGCCACCTAAAAAGAAAGATTTGACATGAAGTAAATAACTGTAATTTACATTTATGGCCTTAAAGTCTTCTTGGCCGCCCCCTCCAAGTACGAATATACATTGGAGGCTTATCTTTTGTCCCTCCGTCCTATCTTTATTCATCATCCGTACTGGTATCACATTCCATCTTATCTTTATCTTTTCTTTTTCGGCATGTTGTGCATATCTCTCCGATGTACTATCTGAGTCTACAAATCTTCTTTTGTGTTGATGGGGTGGATCTTATATGTTCACTTTCAAGCATCCTCATCTTCATTTTTAGATATCTATTCGCTAAAGGCGGTGTAGATCTGGTGCCACCATGAGAGAGGAATAACTCTTCTTTCCTCCATAAGTACGGAAACCTCCTTTAAAGCCGCTTCCCATTCCTTGGAGAACAATTCTTATACCGATGGTCCTTCAGTAATGTATATCATCATTATCATATCTGATAAAATCTTTTTCTTTTTAGATGTCATAATCATGAAAGCTTCTCTTCCTTTCTGGATTAAAGAAGGAGTAAAAGATTATTATATGAAAAATCCAACGATAATACCAAAAGATGTTTTGGTACTTAATTCTTTGTCCGCAGGACCTGATTTCTTTAAAGATGAGATATATAATTCTTATCATTTTATTCAAATTAACTTAAGTTCCAAAACATCTTTTGGTATTATCGTTGAATTTTTCATATAATAATCTTTTACTCCTTCTTTAATCCAAAAAGGAAGAGCATTGATCTCTGGAAAATCAGGAGTAGTCATGAATATGGAGTTTATAGTTCCAAAATCATATCGGTATCTAATCTCCTTCGGATCCTCCAACTAGTTTATTCTTGGATAAATTCCAGAGAAATCAACAAATCGATTATCTGTATTATTAAGAGAGTATAATTCTCTCATAATCTCACTATGTTTACCCGATGGCAAAATATCCAGTTTCCTCATACGAATATCAGAGGAAATTTTTGTCCTTTGAGGATGCAAAGAAATATCTTCCTCTTTACCTTTGTTATCTTTCTTCTTTTACTGGGGTAGAGCATCCTCCCGTAACCGGGTTTTTAACCATTTCCAATTGTAATTTTCCTAGTAAATTATTAGTGATTTCTTTGGCAATAGAATAGTTACCTATCTTTGCCATTATCATAGAACATTCCGTCATTAGTAGGCTACGAATCTCATTTGCGTTACTCTGGAAATGAGCAATCTCTGCAACATTATGTCGTATTGATTGAACTTGATTGTTCATCTCTTCAATCATATCAACAAGTTTTTTCATGAACTCTACCAATTTTTGTCAGAAAATCTGCTAAAACATTTTTATCAGATTTAATAATTTCTATATCAAAAGAATATTCAGACAATAATATTTGTCATCTAATATATCTTTTATACTTAGGTTTAGAAGGTAAATTTTTTTTAATAAATGCTTTAACCTATGTATTATCGGTTCTTAATTTGAATCTCTAAGGAAGTAGAAAATAATAAAGTTTTTGACAACTTTTAACTAATGCTAAGAGTTCCTTTTCATTTATATGATATCTTGTTTGTGATTCATAAAATATTCTTGAACAATATCTACATACATCTTCTTGAGGTGAATCTATTTTTAAAATTTCACTCCAACCATGTTCAGAGTCATTAGTTTCTAACATTAAATTATCTTGCTCCTTTGGTAATTGTAATTTAGTTAAATCTTTACACTTTCCTTTTATCTCTTTCACTCTATCTTCTAAATATTTATTAAATTCAAATATTTCATCTTTTTTAAGTATTTCCTATAAAGCTCTTCTTAGACAAGTTAAATTTTGTATAAAATCAGAACCATAAATTAATATTCCATGGAAACTTTGTACCTACTTTCTATTTTAAGTTTATCTTAAAAAGGTAGATATTTTTGTAAGATATGACTTTGTAATTTTATACCTTTTCCATGAACTTCTATTTCATTTTTAAGAATTTTTGCTTTCTTCTGAGATAGAACTAATTCATTTTCTAGACATAAATTAATAAATGTATCTAAGTGTTTTAAATGAGTTTCTAATTCACCTGAAAGTACTAAAACATTATCAATATAAACAAATAAGAAATTACAATTTTTAAATATAATATCTATTTTTCTTTGAAATGTCTGAGGTGCAGTTTTTAATCCAAATGGCATTACTAACCATTCCCTGGGAAGTAGAGAAAGTAGTATACATGATACTTTCATTGTGCATTTTTATATGCTAATATTTACTCTTATAATTAAATTTAGGAAATATCTTTTTAATCTTTGTCCAATTTATAAGACTTTCTTTATGAGGTAGGAAATATCCATCAAATATAGTATTATCATTTAACTTCTTATAATTTATAACCATCATAGCTTTATTTCTTATTATCTCTGCACAGTTTCTAACCATAGAAGCTGGTGAGCTATGAGAAGATGTACTAGCTCTAATCAATTTTTTATTAATTAATTCTTATATCTGTATCTTAAATTCTTCCTTATCTTCTGGACTCTATCTCATAGGTGTTACCCTAATGATTTCGTCCTTATTTTTCATTTCTTATTTAGCTTCTATCTTACTTTTCTCCCAAAATTGAAGTGTTTTATCAGAGAAACATTCTTCTAATCTATTTTTTATTCTTCCTATCTCATTTTCAAGTTTTTTGAATGTAATTTGATGTTGTAACAAAGGTGTTCCTTTCGGTAAAATCAGTTTTTCTTTGTAACCTATATCACCACGCTTAGCTATGCGAGCTTGAAATCTAATAGGGAAATTCTTTTTATCTGCATTTTTTAATCTTTTTACTTCTATCAAATGTTTATATGGTGTTTTAAATAATACTTGATATAAAGTAGTATCAAATGTAATCTTAGATAATTCTATAGAATACACTGGAGGGTATAAACAAGATATATTGATAGATAAGAAAAAGTTAAAACAAATACAAAGAGAAAACTTTCAATATAGATAATATAGAAATAAATATTACAGTACAAGATGAAAATCTAGAGAATATCTTTACTGAACATAACGAAAACTCAAATCATGGGTGTGACATAGATAACACAGACATAGACATGGATTTAAATGAGCTAATTAGATATCATAATGATGAATATATGATAGATGACAGTAATTGGGGATACTAATCAGATTGATTTAATGAATTGTAAAGTTCATGATAAAATTTTTGCTAAAATAAAAGATATAAATAGAAGAGTCAAAGATTGTAAAGAAGAATAAAAGATATTGGGAATTTAGATCAATTTATTCAGGAATTTGTGGTGCCTCTAAAGAAGTATTAATGATAATACAAGAGAAAATAGAAGAACATATTATTATAGGGATAAGGCTTTAGACTAAAATAGGTAGAAAGACATAAAAAACTAACTAAACATGATAGAGAAGATCATTTAAATGGATAAACATCAAAAGCTAGAAGAACAAGATTGTACACTAAAAATAGAAAAAGATTTAACAGAAATACAAAAAACGATAATTTATTTTGGAGAAAAAATATTGAAAGAATTACAAAATATTGATAAAACCCTAGATAACAAAAAATCAGAAGAAGTCAAGGTAGGCAATAAAAGTCAGATAAAAAGGCATTTAGAAAACATAAAAATACCTGAAGGATACATTGGAAGTAGTATAAAATGGTAAGTTCAGATTGTGAAAATGAAAGTTATGAGGTAGATAATTTAATTACACAGATTGGAGATTTAACACTTCAAGAAGATAATTTTATAAATATTAAGCCTGATTATGCAATGAAAACTGAATGGAACCCTAATATAAATGATGAACCTAGTATTAGTAGTGGTCAACCAACCATAAGAAGAACAAGTTTTGATAAACCTACAAGAGGATATGCAGGAGTTCAAGCCACTATGAATAAAAAACATTTGGGAGATATGAAAAGTGAACCGATTAATCCATTTGGCATTTATTTAGATTTAGATTGTTTTAAAAATACTTAAGAAGCAATAGATAAATGGGAAACATCATTAAGAATAGTAGTAACCGTTAATAAAATGGATTTTGGTACGACTAAAGGTTTTATAGAACGAAGTTTACTTAATAGTGTCCTTAGATTTTGACTAAACATAGATGAAGAAACTAAAAACCATATAGATGGTGAAGATGATAATATAGCAAATCTCAAATCTAGAGCTGCTGAAGCAATTAGATTAGAATTTGTTGGAGAAGGAAACTTCTTAAAAGATCCAAGAACAATTAATAAATACATGATTGCATTATTGAAATTACAATTATGTGATATTTGTGAAATACATAAATACTTGTGTTTTTCAAGATTATTATTACCATATTTATAATAGAGTTTCAGACACACAAATTTATTTACCCTTGTTTTTTGCTAAGATTCTTGACCCTTGGGGTAAAAAATTAATGGATACATATAATCCAGGAACTGTAGACACTTTAGGAAAAAGGATAACTCATCTAAAAGAAAAATTAAGTGAATGGTGTGGAAATGCAATATTAGCCAAAATGACGAAAGGATTAAATAAGAGAGTGTCTTTATGCTTTGATAATCCAAATGTGCCTATAATGATAGGATGTGATTCGCCATATTATTACGATAAAATTAAAAAGAGAAACAAGAAAAGAAAATATTATAAAAAGAGATATTTTAAAAAGAAAGGATATAATAAGCCTAAAAAACCTACAAACTCTAGCAGAAGAGATAATAAAAATCCAAAAGATTGCGAATGCTATTACTACCTTGAGATTTGACATTATGCAAATAAGTGCCCAAAGAAATTTGAGAAAAATAAAAATAAAATAGAAATAGATGAAGACATTGAAGAAATGATAGCACCAGAAGAATTTGTGCAGATAAATGACTTTGAAAATTTAGAATCAGATTGTAGTATTTTTATATATATACAGATACAGAGTATGAATCTACTTCAGAAGATTAATGAACAAGATATTATTGGAACGAGTTCATCCTATGAAAACATAGATAATTTTATAGAATATACTGGAGAGTATAAACAAGATATATTAAGCCCGTTTAGGGATTTTAAAAGGTAATTTACAATATGGAAAATTAATATTTAATATTTAACATAGGATTTCATATCATCTGCATGTTAAAGACTTTGATAAAACTCTAAGTTTGCTGCATGATTTTAAAAGAAAAGAATTCTTTATGGATAACAATAGATCATATTCGATTACATATATGATTTCATATGCTATTTCAAATACTTATCATTCTGAATGCTTTGTCATAAAAGATTCAATAGATTTTCCTTATCTGTTTAATGAGGTTAGTCAGATTCAAATACCCAGTTTACCAAAGATAGAAGAAATAGAAAATATACCTTTAAGTTTTGATTTAAGAAATAAACCACTGATAAGTTCTAATCGCTACATACCTAGACTATCTTTTACAGAGTCAATGATCATAGGTAGACAAAACTCAGCAAGATATCTAGAAGATGTGATAGAACCAAAAGAAGATAATTTAAAAGAATATAAAATAAGAGGAGAATATTTTGATGGATTAAAATTTACTTCTGTAAATATATTAATAGATACTGGAGCTAATGAAAATTATATTAGTCATAAATAATGTGATAAATTAGACAAATTTAAGTTACAAGATACACATCAATACACAAAGTTTAATGGTTAAATACATGAGATAAATGAGGCAACAGAAACTATATTAAGGTTTGGTAATGAAACTATTCCCTTAAGATTATTAATAGAAAATAAAGGATTTAACGACACTTTAGAGATCATGTTAGGAATAACTTTTCTAGATAAAGTGAAACCTTATCAGATAACATCCTTGGATTAAAGATTACATACAGGGAAAAAATGATTTCTATACCTAGATGAAAAGTCCTTATAGTATTTATATACCTATAGGAATAACATATAAAGATTATAAAATAGAATATTTTGCTGCTTATATTGATTGTGGAGTAGGATCGTGTCTATGTAGATCAGATTACTTTCCTAAGGAATATCAACAAGATTTAAAACCTATTAAAGGTAGAGATATTTCAAATAATGTTATATGTCTCGATAAAGCAATAGAAAGACAGATAATATTGTTAGGATCTTTTTTGATAAAATGCCCTCCATTTTATTTCTATAATACTGGAACAAATATTTTACTTGGAAATTATTTCTTGCAGTTATTTCATAAAATTACCTTTAATACTATTTCATATCAAGTATTATTTAAAACACCATGTAAATATTTTATAGCAGTTAAGAGATTAAAGAATGCATATCAAAAGAATTTTCCTATTAGATTTCAACCCCGCATAGCCAAGAGTCATGATATAGGATACAAAGAAAAACCAATTTTACAATATTAGGTTCTATTTTAAAAAATTTGAGAATGAGATAGAAAGGATAAAAAATAGATTAGAAGAATGTTTCTCATATAACCCACTTCAATTTTGTTATAAAAATAAGATAGAAGCTAAGTTAGAAATGAAAGATAAATAAAAAATCATTAGAGTAGCACCTATGAGATATAGTCTAAGACCAAGAAGAATTTAAGATAAAGATACAGGAATTGATTAATAAAAAATTGATTAGAGCCCTTAAATCCCGCCATAGTTCACCGGCTTTTATGGTTAGAAACTATGCAGAGATGGTAAGAAATAAAGCTAGAATGGTAATTAACTATTAAAAAGTTAAATGATAATACTATATTTGATGGATATTTCTTACCACGTAAAGAAAATCTTATAAATTGGACAAAGAATAAAAAGATATTTTCTAAATTTGTGAGTGGATTTTGGCATATAAAAATGCATAAAGAAAGTATCCCATACATTGTTTTCTCTATTCCACAGGGACATCACAAATGGTTAGTAATGCCATTTGGATTAAAAAATGCACCTTAGATATTTCAAAGAAAAATGGATAATATATTTGAAGATTATAATTTCTTATTTGTTTATGTTGATGATGTTTTAGTCCTATCTAATGATTTACATTCTCACTTAAAACATCTGAATATATTTGTTAATTTATGTTTAGAAAATGGATTAGTCTTATCACAAAAGAAGGCAAAAATTCTTCAAAATGAGATAGAATTTTTAGGTATACAAGTAGATGGAGCTGGTATAAAACTTCAAAGTCATATCCTTGAAAAAATATCAGCTTTTCTTGATATATTAAAAGATAAAAAACAAGTACAAAGTTTCCATGGAATGTTAATATATGCTTCTGATTTTATTCAGAATTCAGCATGCCTAAGAAAACCTTTATAGGAAATTCTTAAAAAAGATAAAGTATTTGAGTTTAATAGATATTTAAAGGATAGAGTGAAAGAGATAAAAGAAAAATGCAGAGATTTATCAAAATTACAGTTACCAAAGGATAGTGATAATTTAATATTAGAGATTGATGCCTTTGAATATGGATGGAATGGAAGTTTAAAAATAGATTCACCACTAGAAAATGTATGCAGATATTGTTCAGGAATGTTTTCTGACACACAAACCAGATAATACATAAATGAAAAAGAACTTTTAGCTGTAGTCAAAAGTTGTCAAAAACTTTATGATGTCGGAGCACTGTTTAAGGGGCACTATTCATCACCGGACTACTGTTCAAGGGGCACTATTAATTGCTCGAAATGGGCTTAAATTTGAATGTTCGACTGGAAATGGGCCAAGGAGCAAGACACACGGCTTTGCCATGATGTAAGGCCTTTTTCAGCCATCTAGGGTCGTTTTAATGGACTTTCGAGCAATTTTATGTTTTTAGGGATATTTTCATAATTTTGTTCGTTATTTCTGAATCGGATTAGGTTTCTTTTTATTAATTCCGATTAGGATTAGGTTAGGTTTTAGGTTATATATTTAGCATTTGTCTTAACAAGCTTTTTGATTATTGATAATTTTCAACTTTGGTCATTTTTTTTTTGAAAACCAGAGAGTTTTCACAAATTTCCAACTTTTCTTCTGTTTAGTCATTCTTTTCAATATTTTTCTTGCATCAGAAGGTATCAGAGAACAGGTTGCTTGAATCAATGGCTGAACAGATTCGTGTTGGTGTTTGCGGACAGCGTCGTGGTAGAAGGGGACGTGTAGTCGTTCCTGAGGAAGACGAGCCGCCTCATTAGCGAGACCTACATGAAATCAAAGATGAAAACGTAGAACAAAGAAGGTGGATCCAGGACTTGGAACGGCAACTAGCGGAGGCATGGTTAGATGTTCAATCTGAGGTAGGGGTGGAATCGGAGGTTGAGTCCGGAGATGAGGAGGAAGATGTCAACCGGTTTGCGATGTTGAACCGGGGGTGGTGTCACCGACTGGAACGACCAGGCAGGCAACAATCTTCTTTCCAGAATTTCTGCATGAAAATCGAGATTCCCGATTTTGAACATCCTGATGAATTTATAGATTGGTTACATACGGTTGAGTAGATTTTCAATCTTCGACATTTGATGGAAGAATACAAGGTTAAGATCGTGGTGATTAAACTGAGAAAGCATGCTTCAATTTGGTGGAAGCATGTTAAGAAGCAACGTACCAGGGAAGGGAAGTCAAAAATTTCGACTTGGGACAAGATGAAGAAATTGCTGTGGAAGAAGTTCCCGTCGACTCACTATAGGCAAGAGAAGTTTATTGAATATCATTCCATTAGGCAGCATGATTTATCAGTGGAGCAATACATTGCGGAGTTTGATCAGTTGCGCATGAGATGTGACGTCGTCGAAGAAGACAAGCAGATGGTGGCCCGATTTTTAAATGGCTTGAAGTTTGAAATTGCTAATGTGGTTCTACTACAGCAATACTGGACGTATGAAGATGTTTGCAGGTTGGCCCTGAAAGTTAAGGGATAGCATAGATGGAAAGGCGACGATTCAGGATCTAGGGTTCCGAGTGGATTTCAGAACAAACCTAGCCGATAATCCTCTTCAGAGACGGCTGTGGCTATGAGTAGACTAGACAAGGGTAAGTCAGTAGTCAAGGAATGACAGCACAACGAAACTGGCAAGGAGGTGGCTGCGGCTGCTAAGAGCTGTTTTAAATGTCAAGGTATTGGACACTTTGCTGCAGACTGCCCAAACAAGCAATTCGTGACACTCATCGAGGAGGCCCTTGAGCCGATGTTTGATGATCGTAAAAAGGAGCCTGAAGAGAAACAGAATGAAAAGGATATTGTGTACGCTAATTTGGGAGAGTCACTGGTGATTAGATGAGTATTCAGCGTGGCTGTAGCAGGAGATGAGTCGTGGTTACGGCATAACATCTTTCATACCCAATGTACTACCGAAGGAAGGATTTGCAACATGATCATTGATGGCGGTAGTTGCGAGAATGTGGTTTCCACGGCGATGGTAGAAAAATTGGGTTTGAAAACAATTGGGAACCCACAACCCTACAAATTGTCGTGGTTGAAGAATGGCAATGAGGTAAAAGTCAGCAAACGGTGCCTAGTTCGGTTTTCGACTGGGAAAAGATATATGGACGAGGTATGGTGTGATGTTGTTCCTATGGATGCTTGTCACATTCTGTTATAGAGGCCATGGTAGTATGATCGGAGGGCGACACATTATGGTTTTCGAAACACATATTCCTTTAGCAAGGATGGCAAGAATATCACACTGGGTCCTTCGGATTTGAGGAAAGAGGCATCAAGGAATTTGCTGTCAGGAGCAAGATTTCGTGGGGAGACAAGGAGGGCAACTAAAAATTTTGTGTTGGTTGTTCTGGAACAAGAAGCAGATCAGTCCAAGATTCCTGAGCAGGTTGCTCCATTCCCGGGTCATAATCAGTTCAATTAAGTGCTGCGGAACGTGCTAGTGAGATCAAGGAGCTACATTCTCAAGATCGTGGGAGGATTAAATGGAGGAATTTGCAGTCTAAATAGCGGATTGGTAAACGTCAGAGGAAGGGTGTGTTCAGGAAAGACGATTCGATTTGGATTCGGTAGAGAAAAGAGAGATTTCCGAAGGGTAGATTTGGTAAGTTGTAGCCGCGTGTAGATGAGCCATTCAAGGTGTTGGAGCAGTTGATGCGGATGGCGAGGACGAGTCAAATTCGAGGGCGAATCTTATCCCAACTGGGGAGAATGATGCTGGAGCACTGTTCACGGGGCACTATTCATTGCTCGGAATAGGCTTAAATTTGAATGGGCTACTAGAAACGGGAGCAAGACTCACGGTTTTGTCTTGACCTAAGGCCTTTTTTAGCCATCCAAGGTCGTTTTAATGGACTTTCGAGCAGTTTTATGTTTTTAGGGGTATTTTCATAATTTTGTTTGTTATATCTAAATTGGATTAGGTTTCCTTTTATTAATTTCGATTAGAATTCTTTTTATTAATTTCGATTAGGATTAGGTTAGGTTTTAGGTTATATATTTCGCGTTTGTCTTCAAATACAAACAACTTTTTTGATTATTGATAATTTTCGACTTTGGTCGTTTTTTCTGAAAACTAGAGATTTTTCACAAATTTCTAGCTTTTCTTCTGTTTAATCATTCTTTTTGATATTGTTCTTGCATCACTTTATTATTTTCTACTTGCTAAGATCTTTAAATTAAGAACAAATAATACACAGGTTAAGGCTTTTATTCAGAATAATTTACCTTCTAAACCTAAGTATAAAAGATATATTAGATGGTAGATGTTATTATCTAAATATTCTTTTGATATAGAAGTTATTAAATATGATAAAAATGTTTTAGTAGATTTTCTGACTAGAAATGGCAGAACTCATGAAAAAGATTATTGATATGATCAATGAGATGCATCCTCAAGTTCAATCAATAAGACATAATGTTATAGAGATTACAGAAATTGTGCATTACCAAAGCGCAGAAAAGATTAATAGCCTATTAATGGCAAAATGTTCAATGATAATGGCAAAGATAGGGAACTATTCTATTGCCAAAGAAGTCATTGATAATTTACTGCAAATAATAGAACTAGAAAGAGTTGAAATTTCGGTCATTGGAGAATGTTTAACCCCAGCAAGCAAGGATAAAGGTAAGAAGGAAGATATTTCTTTACGTCCTCAAAGGACAAAAACTCCTTCTGATATTCCTATAAGGAATCTAGATATTTCTCCACCAGGCAGACACAGTGAGATTATGAGAGGATTACACTCTCTTAAAAATACATATAATAGATATATGGATTTTTCTGGCATTTATCCCAGAATAAATTACTTATAAGATTCTAATCCAAATGAAATTAGATATTGGTATAATTTTGAAGTAGCGAACTCCATATTTATCACTTCGCCCGATTTCCCGAAAATCAATTCTCTACCATACTGGATTAAAGAGGGTGTTAAAGATTGTTATATGTATGATCCCACAATATCACCGCAGGATGTCTTGGTGCTCAAGTTTTTATCTACAAGACTTGATTTCTACTAGGATGAGATCTATAATTCCTATCATTATATCTAATAGGGGATAAGCAGAAGCTCTTGTAATCAAGGCACCAGAGATGAAAAAAGATTTGATCAAGTATGATGATGAAGATGTGCATTATCGAAGAGCCATTGGTAGTAGAATTATACTCCAAGCAATGGAAAGCTGTTTCAAAAAAGGTTTTTGTACTTATGGAGGAAAGAAAAGTCACTCTTCAACAATGATAACTCCAACCAGATCAACACTGCCATCAGTTGATAGATACTTAAAAATGAAGATAAAGATGCTTGAAAACGGGCAGATCAAATCTGGCCCAACAGCACAAAGGAGGATTTGCCAGGTAATGCAGCACAGAGGAGATGTATGCGTGGCATGTTAGAAGAGTAAAGATAAGGATAAGATGGACTGCGATACTAGTACGGATAAAGAATAGAGATATGACAGAGAGATAAGAGAAGATAAGAAAGGCATTACGATTTGTTAGAAAGAAGATAAAGAAGACTTGAAGACTAAGTAAAAGATAAGAAAGACTTAGATATTTTGGCCGGCTTAGCAAAAAACAAAAGAAAAGGTCATAAGCCAAATAAATGTAGAGTACTTACTGCATTGACCATAATATTAATGCATGTACTTTATATTTCAGCAAAAGCAGTATAAATAGGTAAGGGATGTAAGAGTAAAGCAAGTAATAAGAAGTCCTTCCAGCCTTGTAAGAAATAAGTCTTGTAAACCTTTGTACCATCGCAAAGTCTTGTTTTGTAAAGAAAAAACTTGTATAATAAAATTCCAGCTTTTGTCTCTCCGTGTGTTTTGATCTTTGTAAAAACTATTTCAGCTTTTATGAGTAACTAAAGAGTTTCCTTTCATTCTCTATATTTTAGCAAAGTATTATTTCTTGCTTATAACTCTTTCTCAACTTATATATAAAAGCTCAATTATATTCCATATCCAAAATTTCCTTACGCCTAAAGGTAGAAAACAAATTTAGGTTGTGACTTGTTACTTTGAAAGGACGATAGAAAAGTTATCTGGTTTAAGGTTGGTGTTGAGACCCTCGTTAAAAGTTCCATCAGATACCCGAAGTAATTTTGGTCAAAGCGGAAATAAAGGTACAGACGCATAGTGGACCTTTTACTCTAAGTTGAAAAATTTTATGATCTTTGAATAATATATTTTCTATTATAGAGAATGAATATGGAACATGAAAGAAATTACTCAGAATTACCTCTTGATATTTTAGAAATAATCACATCTAAACTGTTTATTGTTGATAGACAAGCTTTTCAATCAATATGTATAAACTGGAATATTGCAGTTAAAGCCTATAATAGTGATAGTAATTACTATTTTGAAGAATATCTTTATGGAAAATTAGATAAGGAAAATATGGATTTTATTTATCTTTTCTCACTCATCTTAAGATAAGATAATAACTACTAATGTTGATAGTATACATATACATATATATATATATATATATATATATATATATATTTATATTTATATAAATTGAATGAAAACTAATTCAAAAACCGATTACTCCAATTTATATCCAGATATATTAGAATTGATAGCATCCAAATTACCTGTCTTAGATAGACAGACATTTCAACTAGTATGTCGCAACTGGGATTATGCTGTCAAGTCCTACGATCTATGCCACCAAATAGATTACTATAAACAGAGTATGATAGGAGAACCCAACAAAGATAAAAGAAATTTTATATATTTCAACCTTAGTTTACTTAATTTCTATAAGTAATATTTATAAAATAGCTTTCTCTAATTTACCAAACGATATATTAGAATTAATTTCAGCAAAATTATATAATATAGATAGACAGACTTTTCGATTGGTATGTCATGACTGGAATTTAGCAATTAAATCTTATAATAACCATAGATATTATTATAAAATGGAATATTATAATGGAAGATATTATAACTTTTAGAAATGATAGACATCGATATAATAGTTATTAATGTTAATGTTATATTTGATAATAAAAACAAGATAACATGATAAGAAACATTGTGATATTAAATCAGCAATCACCGACCTCATATTTTGGTATCAGAACTTGTTTCAATATAGATCATATAGAAATAAATATTACAGTACAAGATGAAAATCAACCGATTATCTTTACTAAACATAATGAAAACTCAAATCGGGGGGTGACATGGATAACACAGACATAGACATGGATTTAAATGAGCTAATTAGATGTCACGATGATGAACATATGATAGATGACAGTAGTTGGGGATACTACTTCGATCAGTGATTGCCGATTCTGTATCACGAGGTTTCTTACCATATTATTTTGTTTTATTATCAAATATGTGACATTAACATTAATAACTATTATATCGATGTCTATCATTTGTAAAAGTTATCATATCTTCAATTATAATATTAAATTTTATAATAATATCTATGGTTATTATAAGATTTAATTACTAAATTCTAGTCATGACATACTAATCTAAAGGTCTGTCTATCTATATTATATAATTTTGCTGAAATTAATTCTAATATATCGTTTCGTAAACTAGAGCAATCTCTTTTAATTTTAGTAATCATAAATATTACTTATAAAAATTAAGTAAATTGAGGTTGAAATAAATAAAATTTCTTTTATCTTTGTCTTTGTTTATAGTAATCTGTTTGGTGTAGATTGTAGGACTTAATAGCATAATCCCAATTGCAACATACAAGTTGAAATGTCTATCTATCTAAGGTAGGTAATTTAGAAGCTATCATTCTAATATATCTGGATGTAAATTGGAGTACTCGGTTTTTGAATTAGTTTTCATTCAATTTTTCTTATTTTATTTTTTA
>JAOXNR010008399.1:0-28948 GCA_028571225.1 Parsonsia alboflavescens
TATGGAGATCAATAGCCTTGTATGTCAGGTACTTGGAGTTAGTTAGTTAAGACAGATTCATACAATAGGGTCTCTATATACCATTTCATTTATGAGATGGGTTAATCGCCCCCTTGTGTGTTGTTCTTAGTTGGATCACGGAACGCGAGGCCTAGGTAGTACAATTGTTATTGTACTGAATATTCTTCTACTGGATATTCTTGTGATTCAATGGTAATAGAACTAGATACCTAAGGATGGTTGATCCTATTGAGTAAGGTGATAGTACGCAAGACCTAGGCTCAATAGTGGGTGTTACATAGAAGGGCAAATATGTCATTACACCTATAGGTCAAAGACTAAGGGTTGAGATTTATCTCAACAAGCCTTCTGTTTCTACAGCGATGTATTATGGAGTACATCATCTTCTTAAGGTGATAATAGAAGGTGTTTAAAATGACTAAGTCAATTACTACTATATAGTAAGGGTATTTTAGTCATTTTAAAGAGCTATGAACATTGTGTCTTAAGGTCCCTAATCTAGCCCTATTGAGATTGAATGTTTTTTATATCATTATTAAATAGGAGATCAGAGAATGAATTAATTTTATTCTGGATAGCAGTAATAATTAATTGAGGATTTGATTAATCCTTGAAATTAATTATTTGGGCTTGAATAAAATTAATTAGTTATTTTATTTAGACTTATAATTAATTTGGACTTAGGTCCATAAGGTTAATTATTGTTGGACTTGAATAAAATAATGAAGTGGATTTATTTTTATTAGTCTTATAATTAATTTGGACTTAGGTCCATGAGATTAATTATTTGATTGGCTAAGAATAAAAATAAATATTGGGTTTTAATTAAAGGGTCAAAATAATTATGTTGGGTCCATGATCCAATGAATAATTATTGGACCTTTAATTAAATAAAAGAATTATTGGGCTGTTAGGCTTTTAGCTCATAGAAAACTTATATTTCTGATTTAGTTATTAAAGGATTATTTATTAATCATGTAATAACTAGAAGAAATACGATCATTCAGAAACCCTAAGAAAATTAGAACATACGTGATTTTTCTCTCTGCAGAAAAATTACAGACAGTCTATTTTTCTCCACTCCACTCACAGAGATTCTCCGATCTTCTATTTTCCTCTCTGTTCACGGAGACAGATAGGGAATAGATTAGAATATCTTTTGCATAGTAGATCAAGACGTCCAATCTATTCTGCAGGACAGATCTCTGCATCATTCCAGGTATTGTTCTCGAACTCCAATGTGAGAAAAATTTTAAAATCCTGGGACTCCAGATTCATTTCCTAATGGATTCAGGATCCAATTCCCTTCAGTTGCTTCATCACAAAAATTGGCATTGAAATTAATTAAATATTCTACCAAACTTTGAGGATTTGAGAAAATCTCAGAGGGTAAGAAAACTACAATTTCAGGATTTGAGAAAATCTCAGAGGGTAAGAAAACTACAATTTCAGTTCATTATGTGGTATATCTATCGCAATCTGATTTTGATATTGATATTTTGAAAGATCAGTTTCCTTCTTCACAATCCATAAAGGTGAAAATTCTAATAAATGGATTGATGCCATGAAAAAGGATTTAAATGGACATAACTGGCGTATGAGATCTCTCGTTGAAATGCCCTATAATTGTTAGATAACCGGCTATAAATGTGTCTTTAAGGCATAGCAAGGTGTCAAAGGGTAGTTTCAAACGATATAAAGTCAAATTATGTTCAAGGATTTTATCCATAAAGAAAATAATAGTTAGTTTGCAAATAAAAGAAATCCATTTAGGGATTTGAACAAACTTCCTTGTATAATGATATATAAGGTTAATGATGTCATTACTACTTTTGGGTTTAAGTAAACATTGTTCATCAATGGTCATATCTGAAAGTCAGTGGGGGTAAGTTTATTTTCTTTCTTATAATTTTGAATGATTGACATAAGTGAGAGTGCTATAATGTTGGTATTGAGATTTTGCATAACTATCTCATGAAATGTTAGGCTTGTCTCAAAAAATAAATATCAATCTAAGTTTGGAAATGATTTGATATGAGTATATGTCAGTAATTTTTGCACGAGTTTGGAAAGGTGACAAATTCAGTAATAAATAATATCCCATTAATGATTTAGAAAGTGAATAAATGCAGAAAAGTTACTATGCATCATTTGGGAGATTTTGGTGTATACTCAAATTTTACTATACTGGAATTAAGTTATGTCATTAGGCATTTTGGGAAATTATCAATGTAATTTAAATCTTGAGCATTAAATTCCAATAAAGAAGGTTTTGATACATCTTTAAAAAAATGAGTATTTACGTACTCATGTATAGATTCTATGACTTGTAGTAAAACTTCAAGTGAACTCAATTGCAAAGTTATTGAAGTTATATTATAATAATACTGTAGTTAATTATTTTTTAGAAAGACAAATACTCTATCTCAAAGTTCTTGATTCGTAGAAAGAGTCCAAGAACAATAAGTATCAATTGAAATGATTAGCATATCATGTATGGTACATCCAATGTGAAGAGGGATTATTTCTCAAAGACATAAAGGAAAATGTTATTCAGTTGAGTTTTTGAGTAATCCATAATATGCTTATGATTTTGGATGTGTGATTGTGCAATTGACCTTTTCGCAAATTAAAATGTGTTCCTGCTATTCCTGTTTTTATTAAATGTGTGTACACAATTGTAATATTTTTTAATTGATAAATAGGAATTGATGCAAGAACAATGTCGAAAGAATGACTAAACAGAAGAAAAGTTGGAAAAACTACGAAAACTCCCTAGTTTTCAGAAAAACGTCCAAAGTCGAAAATTATCAATTAATCAACAATTGCTGAAAACATTGACAAACGAAGTATTTAAAACCCTAAACGAATCCTAACCCTAATCAGAACTTTAAAATAATGAAATTACAAAAATACCCCTAAAAACAGTAAATAACAACAATGCCACTAAAAACATAAAATCGCTCGAAACTCCATCGAGACGACTCCGGATAGCCGAAAAAGGCCTTACATCACGGCATCACATTTGAGCCAATTCGGGTCATCCAATCAAATTTGAGCCCAATCCAAACTTGGACCAATGCCTCGGGAATCGTGCTTGCCATCAGGAATTGTCTTTAAAAGACAAATTACAGGGGTCATATAATAAGACTGTATTGGTTATAGGCTTTTGATGTTGAAATGCAAGAAGGGAGTACTAAATACTTAAGGTATGACTCGCATTAATATCCTTAGTTGATTGCAGTATTATTAAATTTTTGTTGGGCATATTGGCTTGTATTAAATCGTGATCATGTGTCAAAAATTTTCTTAAAAAATAGAATCGAACAAATTTTCAATTTTTATTTTATATATAAATTATAAATTACATTGTATATAAGTTTTCTACAATCGACTTAGTGGACCAAGTGGGAGAATGTAAAACCCATATTTAATTTCTAGCCCACTAACTTAGTCTTTGTTGAATTCGAAAGTCAATTAATAAAAGCCCAATATTATTTGTTTAGTAGGATATAATGTTCAGGGAATTTCCTTTCATGTTTTTAATGATATAGCCCAAACTCTACCAATGGGAGCAAGGTCGGACTCCAACTAGATTATCATGTGAGTCATCAGAAACTTGCAAGGATCGAAAGGGTGTATCCCAATATCCTGCTATGATACTAAAGTCATATATTGAGAGAGAGAATGTATATTGCTGTAAATTGCGGAAGAGAAAAAAAAAAGAGAAGATACTTGTTTATCTGATTGTGAACCAATTTTATAGATTACTTAGGTGTTTGTGTTCAATCCCATGTAAGATTGGTTATAGAGTCCTTGTTGTGTCATAATTGGTAAATTCCTATCTGATTGGATATTGTAGTTATAAATATAAATTGAATGGGTTGCATAGTCCTTGTTGTATCATAATTGGTAAATCCTTCTTCTATTGAATATTGTAGTGATAAATATAAACAAAATAGAACTTGTGTATTTGTATATTATAAGCATATCTAAAACTAAATAAATAAAGTAAAGGAGATTTAGTGTATTTATACACTACAAGCATCTCCACAAAATAAATAAACAAAAAAAATTTCATGTATTTATACACTATAAGCATCTCTACGAAATAAATAAATAAATAACCAAAAGAGATATGGTGTATTTATACACTATAAGCATCTCTTCAAAATAAATTAATAAATAAATCAAAGCATTTTGTGTATTTATACACTATAAGCATATCAAAAATTTGAACAAAACGTGAAATATCTAAGCGTATGATTTGTATGCGTACGGAGCAGAACGTGAGTTAGTGTGGTGTAATGTGAAAAGATGTAATGTATTTTGTGGCTACGTGGTTTGAGCAATCCTGTGATTAGTCTTGTGGTCGTTGTGGCTTTTACGCTTATGTTGCAGCCAAGTGTAAGTGTAATAAAGCGTGATTTGGCCTTGTGTAATTTAGCCATGTGTGAGCATGATAATGCTTGATTCAGCTTATGCTATTCGACCTTATGTGAATGTGATAACCCATGATTCGACCTTGTGTGATAATGATAACTCATAATTTGAACTATGTAATTCAACCTTGTGTGATTGTGGTAACTCATGATTAGGCCATGTATGTTTTAGCCATGTGTAAGTGTAGAAACTGATGATTTGGTCATGTATACGTAGCAACTCATGATTTACCTATGTATGTTTCAGCCATGTGTGTGTAGAAAACTTATGATTCGACCTTTTGTGAGTGTAGAAACTCATGATTCGACGATGTGTGAGTGTAGAAACTCATGATGCGGTAATGTGTAATTTGACCATGTTCGAGTGTAGAAGTTTATAATTTTGACCTATGTAATTTTGCCATATATGTTTTGACCATGTGTGTAGAAAAGTCATGATTTTGCGGCCATGTGTGAATGTCGAAACTCATGATTCAGCCTGGTATAAATGTGGTAAGATTTGGCCTATGTGATTATGCAGAATGCAAATGAAAGATTAAGAACCAAACATAAGACCAAAATAACCCCAAACTTAAATGTGCATTGATGATAAGTTATCACCTTCTAGAATCAAATATTCAACGCAAGAACCATATAGCTCCACATACAAGATTACTGATATGGAAATTCATCCCCAAGTACGTTGGCCAATATCTGGATAAGTGAGGAGGCCCGATTGGCTGTCCAAGCAGGAATGCAGGAGAATCCCAATGTAGTAAGAAAGAATTCCAAAGAAAACCAATACTAAGAGCCTTAAAAATCCTCCCTCTTTGATCGCATAAGGTGTAGAAAGCAATCCAACCCCGCAAAGAACATTTATGCCATTGAGCACGGCTTGTTCATATGAGCTCCAATAGGAAACAGGAACCTCGTTGGAGATTACAAAATATTATCTGCGGACTTCAGGAGTACTGGAATTATTAATTTGGGGGAAGTAGAGATCGGGAACTGCGTCGGGCTTGCTGATCTGCTACCGTCGGCAGAAGAGGTTTGCTGGAGAAAGATAGTTCTTCCTTCCTCTGTAACTTTGAGGCCAAGAGGTGATCCGAGATTTGTTCTGCTACATTGGAGAATTCATCTACCGGAGGTGGCAAAATATATCTTTGGAGAATTCGTCTACCAGAGGTGGCAAAATGAGAGATATTCGATTTTTGTTTTTTTGTTTTGAAAAAAATTATTTGTTTGATGGGAGGTTTCCTCGAGGATCCATGGATGGCTATTTGTGAGAAATTTTTGTGATCAGAAAGGAGAGATCTGGGTAAGGAAAGATGGGCGTCAAATGATGTAGTCGGAACTCTGCCCATGGGGGCCAGGATGGACTCCGACTAGATCAAGGTGTGAGCTAGTTGAGAGACCTATAAGGATCGAAATCTTCACAAGAAAGGGTGTATCCCAATATCCCGCTTCGATACTAAAGTTAGATATTGAGAGAGAGAATGTATATTGTTGTAAATTGTGGAAGAGAGAAAGAGAGAGAAGATACCTGTTTATCTAATTGTGAACCCCTTTCATAGATTGCTCAAGTTTTTGTGTTCAATCCCATGTATGATTGGTTGCAGAGTACTTGTTGTGTCATAATTGGTAAATTCCTATCCGATTGGGTATTATAGTGATAAAAATAAACTGAATAGGTTACATAGTCTTTGTTGTATCATAATTGGTAAATCCTTCTATTGAATATTGTAGTGATAAATATAAACGGAATAGGACTTGTGTATTTGTATATTATAAGTGCATCTAAAACTAAATAAAAAAAATAAAAGAGATTTAGTATATTTATACACTACTAATGTGATAAAGATTGACCCTCTATTCTCGTCTATAAAAGGATATAGTCTATCCCTTCATTTCACTGATGTTCCATCAATTAAATTTTTTCATAAGACTCTGTATTAAAGTAGAAAGAGAATAGAAGCGATTTTTCGATCAAGGTTTATATTAATAAAGTGAAATCATCCAAGAAGGTTTATAAAGATATGCATCTTATAAACATATTATTTGACGGGGATAAAATCATTGCTTCCGCATTAAATTTTCTTATACTATGGACTTGAAGAAACCGATCATGTGCTTGTCATCGACTGGATTCAAAGGGGCAACGACAACCTTGATCAAAACTTGGTTATCTCAATTATTAAGATGCTGAAGTATAAACAGAGTATCTATAACCAAGGGATACAATGCCTTACTCCTTTGTTTGCTTTTTTTTGTATGTGTGAGTGTGTGTCTTCTGCAAAAGATATTTGATTTGAAAAATTGGTAAGGATGGGGTTGAGCTATTAGCATAGTTAGACGTCACCAATAGCTACACTTGTCGGGATTTATGCCCAAAAAGACTACCAATTTTTTGTAATTTTTGATTTAATAAAATTGAGGTATTGTTTGAATTATTTTAGAGCATATATTTTTCATACAATAAGATCCAACTTGATTTATATAGGTGATCCATGTACTGAGACGTTCAACATAGTAAGGTATGGATTATAGGAAGTTTAAATCATAAAAAAATTGTGACCGTTTAATGGAATTGGGCGTTCCATTGAATAAAGGTCATAACATATGAGTCTCTTTTAAATAGAGTGACTTACCTTTAGTCATTTTGTAGTGAACCAAAACTACATGTATTAGCACATTTTGAATGTGTAGAACAAGACCACACAATGATAGTTCTCTAAATGTACTATCAAAGAAAAGAGAACTAATGTCATTGTAGCTACTGCGTGGACACAACCCCATGACATGAGTATTTTTTGTGGTCTGATGAAGTTACGTTAATGTGTCTTAATATGATATGGGTGAGGTTTCTTTTGCAAGAGCCCAATAGCCTTTTATGTTAGGTACATTGATGTAGTTAGTTAAGACGGATTTATACAATATGGTCTCTATGTCATCTCTCTACTGAGATGGGTTAATCGTCCCCTTGTGGATTGTTCAAGTTAATTCATAGAATCCAAGGCCTTGGTAGTACTATTTAACATAGTACTAAATATTCTTCTAGTGAATATTCAATATGAATTAACAGATTAAACTAGATACCAAAGGACGGTAGATGCTATTGAATAAGGTGATAGTACACCAGACCTACGCTCAATAGTGGGTACTACATAGAAGGGTAAATGTGTCAATACACCTGTAGGTCAAAGACTAAAGGTTGAAATTTATCTCAACGAGCCTTCTATTTCTATAGCAACATGTCTTGGAGTACATCATCTTTTTACGGTGATAATAGAATATGTTTAAAATAGTTAAGTATATTGCTATTATGTAGATAGGGTATTTTGGTCATTTTATAGAGCCTCGAGCATTGTGTCTTAAGGTCCCTAATCTAGCTCTATAATTTATGAGTGATTTTATATCATTCTAAAATGGGAAGTAAAGAGGAATTAATTTTATTCTAAATGAATTATTTTATTTAGTCTTATAATTAATTTGAACTTAGGTCCATAAGATTAATTATTGATTGGGCTTAAATAAAATAAATGAGTGGCTATTTATTTTTGTTAGTCTTATACACAAGATTAATTATTGTTGGGTTTAAACTAAAAATAAATAAAGGATCTTTTAGTTAAAGTTTCAAGATCATTATTTTAGATCTATGATCCAATAAATAATTATTGGACCTTTAATTAAATTGAGACTTATTGGGTTATGGCCCATAGAAACCCAACTTCTAATTATGTTTAGCTCATTCAGAACCCCACTTTCACAATAGACGTGATTTTCTAAAAAAAAAAATTTAGTATGTCTGTTTATTTTTTTTTTATAGCCACCACTCTAGAAGATAAGATTCCTCTTTTCCTATTTTCGTCTGTCCACCCTGACTATTCATAGAGAATAGATTAGAAGAAGTCTAATAGATCTCAATTAATTTATCAAACAGATTTGCAGATTCAGATAATTAAAAGGTATATATCCATTCTCATGTATATAAAATATTTTCTTTTGGGATTTGCTCGTTTGGATTGAGGTTGATTTTCCCTTCATCACTATCATCATTCATCATCGTGTCTTGATGAAAATAGTAATAGCCGTATGCGTTTGTATCTAGTGCAGTATCTATCGGAGGTCATGCCTACAATTTAATTAAATATTCAATATTTTTCTACTGTGTTTTCTAATTACGACTTGTTTTTTCATATATAGATAAGAAAAGAAAATTTTTCATATGTGACTATTGAACTTAATGAAATTAAAAAGAAAAAAATTGTTTTGTAAAAAGGAAAAACAAGTGCAATATTTATTGAAAAGAATAGGTTAATATTATAGGAGACAGCATACAATAATACACAAAAATATATATATTAGTGAACAACATATAAATCGTGATGACTTGTTAAGAGTCTATTTTTATTTAAACGATAAAAAATTTTAACCACTTATTACATACTTGGATGATGTTTCATTTTTCTTTTTAAGTTAAACTAGGATAAGAACCTACGCAATGCATGGGCAATATTAATAGTTCTTATAATAATAATAATAATAATAATCAAAGATGTATCTTTGCAACCCATTCAAATTAAGATATATTAGCATAAAAATTTGATCAATTCACAGTAAGTTATTAATATTAGTAGTACAAAGTAAAAAAAATCAAGCATACATATGTATTAAGAAAAAGTAATTTTTTATGTTACACATTTAAATTAAATCTTTTTCAAACTTCAAAAATTTAAAAATGAGAAATACTTATGCAATTTCCAATTACTTTTCATAATGATTCAATTAATTAAATTCTTGTTGGTTTTTTTTAAAAAAATAAAAATTAAAAAAATTCATTATCGGTTATATTTTAAAATATTATTTAATAATATGTTATCAATATTTTATTCACTTTTTGAATGAAGTTTATTTAATTTAATTTAATTTAAATGGTATTTAAAGGAATTTTTTTGCACTAATAAATATTATTGTTATTTTAAATTATCCTTTAGTGCATAATAAAAATAAAGATGTTACTAAAAAACATTCAATGTGTCATCCACTCCCATTCCAAATTATCATTTTTTTCTAAATTCAAATGTCCATGAAAAAAAAAAATCATTGAATCCTTATGAGTAATTTTTGTTATTATCAAAAATTAAATTTCTAAATTTTTCTATTTATATACGATACTTTTTTAAAAAATTGACCACTACAATTTATTGTAATGAATATTTAATTAATTAAATTTATATTAGTTTAAGTAATTTATCTAAAATTTATATGTAATTTAAGCAAGTGCATGATCATTATTAAGTATAATTTTAATCTGTGATTTACTAATGATTTATATGATTAATTTTTAAATTAGATTTTATTTAAATTATATATTTTTCTCCTTCATATTTATAAGTATTACTTAATAAATATCGTTTCACTCAAGTATTATTTAAAAAAAAAATAATAATGGTAAATTTCAGAAGACTTCATAATTGACAAATTCAGTTTAGTGTTTCAATTTTTTTAGAGACCTAATCCTCACACTAATCTTGACAAATTTAGTTTTTGAATATATTACTAAATAGTATTGAAATGAATATTTTTGGGAAAATGGTCAATATAGTATCCGAATTTAGATTCAAATTAAACTGTAATGCTACCTGTACTAATTATGGGCATTCAAAACACTACTTCCTACCATTTTCCCATTAAAATCAGGCAAGAACCGCATGTGACAAGTACATGTCTCTGTTCTTAAGGGCAAAATAGTATATTAAAAAAAATTCTTCTTTTTTTTTTTCCTTTCTTTTTCCCGTTCCCCCTCTTCTAAGATTCATAGTTTCCGACGATGTCCGTCCCTAACATTTCTCAATGCTATTTTGTTTTCTAAAAAAAAAAAATATTTCATCTACTCCCTCTTCTTGCACTCAATTTTTATTTCAAGTTGAGATCTTTTACCTTAGTGAGGTATTTCTTTCCCGAGGCTACCAGAATGATGGGAAAGAACACCGATTTGGGTGGAATGGCCAGCAAAGCAACGAAGTCGTCCGATGGCAAGGACATGTTAGGTGGGAGGCTTTTTGAGCCTAGTGTATAAGCGTAATGCAGTCATCACCATAAGGAAATGGATAGAGGAAGGTCATGTGGTGCAAAAATACGAACTCGACCATATTGTTCAAGAGTTGCATAGATTGAAGAGTTACAAACATGCCCTCGATGTATACTTGCTAATTTCCCCTTTTTCTTTTTTCTATTTTTTCCCAGTTTTTTTTTTTTTTTTTTGAAAAAGATTTGTGAAGTTTGAAGTTTGGGTGCACTGTCCTACTAAACTTGGTTCTAGTGCGTGGAGGTGATAATTTTGAATTGTTGATGTTTATTTGGGTCTCATCTCAAAATGATGTCAATAAGGTTCTTGTCATGAGCGGAGTTCAATTTGAATTTAGATTTGACTTTTCTTTTTTCTCTTGGTTCTGGCCTTGTTTGTTCTATAGGCTACCATGTTAAACTCCAATAGTGTTCCACAAGATTATGTCAGATCTAAAGAGGGAGACAAATATGAGTGGACAACACAGAAAGAGGAAGTAGATGAAAAACAAAGTAGCATTGACAAATGTTAGAGAGGGACATAACAGAGACTATGAATCTTAGAAGAGGGGGAACGGGAAGAAGAAGAAAGAAAAAAAAACAAGGAATTTTTTTCAATGAATTATTTTACCCTTAAAAACAGAGACATATGCTTGTCACATGCATTTTCTGTCAAATTTTAATGGAAAAATGGTTGGAAGTAGTATTTTAGATGCCCGTAACCGTAATTAGTTCAGGCATTTAAATGGCAAGAAAAAAAAAAAAAACAATTAGCATTACTATTTCCTTTGGATCTAAATTCAAGTACTATATTGGCCATTCTCCAAATTTTTTTTGTTGCATTAAGAAATATTTTTGGATGCATTTGGACAACAACTTTTTAGTTTCTAAAAGTTCAAAATTATCTCAAATCTTGTTTGGTTAAGACTTTTTAGACTCTTTTTTCAAAGATTTGAGTCGAAGAGATCCAAAACTTGAAAACTCCTCCGGGATAATTTCAAGTTCTTAACCTCACGAGTTATTTTTTCTCTTCCTTTGTTACCCTTCTCGGTCTTCCTCCTCCTCCATCCTTCTCTTCATTTACCAACCGGTCAGTTCAGTTCTTCAACATTCAATTTTTTATTTCTTTCTCTTCCTTTCTTTTTCACCTTCACTGTCGTTCTCTCTCTCTCTCTCTCATGTCTGTTATTTCCCATCCATTATTTCCTTACTGGGTTTTCATTACAGAACAGAGATGAGATGGGTTCTTTCGGCTTTCGGCAGAGTCTTCCTCCTCTGTTTTAATTTTCCTTTTTTTAAAAAAAAATTCCTTCTTTTTGCTTCCCTTTTCCTTCTTCCTGATAATTTCTCTCCATCACGAACTACTTATAGATTGTTGTGAATTAAGATAATAAAAATAAATAAAAAATTGGAAAAAAAAGAGAGAAGAAGATGAAGTTTGCGGCATAGGAAAAACATCACGTGCGAAGTAAAAAGAAATAAAAATAGAATAAAGGGGAAGAGGATGAACTTGCGATGTCGATTAGATGGTGAGAGTTGTGAGACAAAGAACCTCTTTAAGCGGCGGTGCAGATTCAGACCGAAAGGTAAACATGGTTTAGTATAAAAGGTAAATTTGCAATTTTACCTACAAAACTTTGGTTATTTATGTCTTTACACCTTTTGAAAACTCAGACCGAAAATTTCAATCCAAATAAACTTTGAACTCTTTAGAAGTTTTCGAAAAGTTGAAAAAAAAAAAAAACCAACTTTTGAGATTCCAAAAATTGAATCTCTATCCAAACAGCCTCATTATCAATTTGAAATGCTTAGTTTATAACAAACTATAAAAAAAGGGGAAAAAAATTTGTAATTAAAATAGTAAATCAATGCATTCTCCACCATCCATCCAAATTATCATAATTTTTAAAATTTAAATTATATATAAAAAAAATCAATGAATTCTTATTTAAAATAATTTTTGAAATAAATCATTCATATAATGTTGATCTTTTATAAATATTTATATTTTAAAATATCTTGGATCTCTTCACTTCTATTTTACTAGAGAAAAAATAATCAATTTAAACATAATTAAACTTTGTTTTAAATATTTAAAAAATGACACTTATCAACCTCTAATACTATAAATACTTCTTTTATATATTACTAATAATATAGATATATATATTTGTCATTTCAATCACTTTCCACCAGAAAAACGTTACATTTTGGTAAAAGGTATGTGATAAAAAAAAAAAAAAATTGAAGCCCTTTTTTTTTTTTTGAGAAAATAGGATCTCCCATTTATATTAGCAAAATAAGTGTACGAAGTATAAACTTCAAGCTTTGATGGCCACGGCTCTTTTATTACAAGTTTCGTTCCTCGTTATACTAATAAAAATCTCATATATAATATTTAATTATTATTTTTTTGATATATTATATACTGAGTGTTGAAAAATAAAATAAACTTTAAATTTCCTTGATCATTAAATTTTGACTTATATAATAACGAATGATATATAAATATGTAATAAAAGATCCAAATGGATCGTGTGAAGAATTAAAAAGCCGGACCAATATCAATCGTCGGGGAAAAGGTAGACTAGTACACACATTAGGGTATAGGAAATAATAGACATGTCGGGATGGGATGCTATTCTATTTCCTACTAAAGGGAAATAGGGATGCAGCCCGTACACTCGTCAGGCACTAGTCCGGAAACCAGTTAGTGATATGGGAGCTGGTGGTCCATAAACACCCTTTCTAAAAAGAAAGGGCAAGTAGTTGTAAGCTATATTTGGAGGGGAGTTATTATTTATCATTGGCCTCTGTGATAAAAGCATTCGGAACTCAGGTCATGGACGCGAATCCATTAATATCAGTATTGGAACATTTTGTTTTCTTATGTAACACTCTCCCTCAATCAACATTAACATTTTTAAGGACTTAGACCTTCGAGTATGCAATTTGTGACATTCGCTAATCCTAAAATTACATGTGTTTTTTAATTATTTTTTAAATAAATTTTATAAACTAAATCTTACACCTTAAAAGTACTAAAACAAGTAAATTTTTTATTAATATACTAAATTTTGTATTAATGTACTAACAATATCACATAAAACTGTACCGAAAGATCTAGAACCTATTTTGAAATAGCAACTCTAGAGTTATATACTTTTTATTTCTTTACAAATAGTATTCAAACCATACTCGGGTAAATGAATGCATAATACTCACAACCTACATATTATTGACCTAATCTTACAATCATGAATAACATCTTTTATTTCTTTATATCTATAAATAAATATATATATATATATATACAGTTTTGCTAAGGTACGCTCCGGAGTGCGCCTTGGCCGTTACCGTAACAGCAATTTGCTACAGTGCACACGCAACCAAACAACACTATAGCAAATTGCCGTTACGGTAACGGCCAGAGCGCGCATTAAGGCGCACTCCGGAGCGCATCTTAGCAAATCCGTATATGTATATATCTATATATGTAAATATATATATATTATAGTTTATCATAAATATTTTCAGATTATATTATATGTTAAGTCTAGTATTTTGTATCTTTTTTTAATGTTGTTCGGGCAAGTATTTTGTACCCTTTTAATTCTTTTAAAATAAGGAATAATGTAGAGTTTTACATGATCTTAATTGGAAATTAACAGAATTAAATGATTTCAATTCCTTAATATATGCTTGGTCGTAAATAAATATTAGGCTCCAGATTTTATAGCCCTTCTTCTACACCACCCAATAAAATATTATATATCACGTAATTATTTGATTTAAATAGATTCAAAGAAATTTTATCTATACATTAATAGAAAAAAAGAAAGTTTTCTAAAAGATAAATGTTTTGCTTTTAACATATTTACTATAAATATTTTCCAAAAGCTAGATTTAAGTTAAAATTTAACTAATTATTTAATTTAGGATTCTTATATTTTTGAAACTCATATATGAAAATTTGACATTTTTTAATTTATGTGAAGATTATTTTCTTTTTAAGTAATTTAATTTTTTTAATTTATGTGATGATTTTTTCTTTTTAATTAATTTAATTAATCTTATGGTTATAATTTATTTTATAGAGATTTAAATCAATTAATTATATATATATATTTATATAATATTTGATTCTTGAAAATCTTTTAAATTGAATTTTTAAGTATACTTAATTGATTTAATAATATTTGGAAAGATAAAAGGGGTTTTTTTTCCTTGTCTACAATCCTCTTAACATACCATTTCAATTTTATTTTTTTTGTAAATTTATTATAATATTTTTTTTATTCTATCTGTTAAATAAACTAATATTATAGTTTATTTTATTTATGTTAGTTATTTGTATTATATATTAATTTCATACAATAATAAGTTCAGTTTTAGTAATTTTTTTTTATTGATCAGGAAATTTAAACTTGAGAATCTAAACAAAAAATTACTCAAAATAAAGTTAATATTATGTGGACCGATGGCAACTGTATCAAATATTAAACTAACAAGAAATTATACTACACTTGATCTTAGCTAAAAGGCCGAGAAAGGTACAAATTCTTTTGTGTTGAGCCTCCTCCTTTTATATAATCTTCAATGTAATTTTGTTTAATATACTGCCAACGTAGGAGAAGGCTATGAGTTTTCCAATTATTATTATTATTATTATTATTATTTCGCTGTGATTCTCTCATTATTATCTCTTTTATCTTGTTAGAGTGAGAAAATAATCACTTTTGTGTTATTACTTCATTATAATATATTATTATTCTTTTGTTAAAAGTCTCTCTATGAGTTTTCCAAAACTTTGTGTGTTATTGTTATTATTATTATTATTATTATTTTGTTCGAATTCTCTCGTTATTTTCTCTTTTCCTGAAATATTTTAACATTTATCTTAGTGAGAAAATAATTATTTTTATGATATTATATTATATTATTATTACTCTTTTATTGAGACTCTCTCGTTATTATATATTTTCCTAAAATATTTTAACTTTTATCTAGCAGCTATAGAAATAAAATAATTGATTTGGACATAGATAAACTTCGTCCTAAGCATTCAGAAAATGACACTTGTCAGCCTCTCGTGCTTTCGAGACTACTTTTATGTATTAATATTGATAAATACAGCTTAATATTTTTTTTCTTTATCACCTAATTGATCCGCTCTTCCTAATTTTCTCTTTCCCTCATTTTAATATCTATCTAGCAAGAGAGAGAAAGTAAACAATTTGGACATAGTTAAAGTATAATCGGGGATCCGAAGTCCTTTACCAGTCCATTACTCCAATATAAAAATTATAAATTAAAGTTTTTTTATGTCTTTATAGAGACACACTATTCCTATATAAACTTGTTTAAAATTCAAAACTTTATTGATGTCATCAAAATCAAAGTTTACTGTTTGTCTTTTATATATTTTTATTTAATAATTTGTAATCTATATAACAATTAGGAAAATTTAATTTTTTGAAATGAAAATTAATTTTAAATTATTCAATGAAATGAAAATTTTAATATTTACCCCCCCCCCCCCCGAAAAAAACTTTAAGAATACTTAGTTAATTTAATATTATTTGGGAAGATAGAAGAGTTTTTTTTTCCTTTTCTAGAATCCCCTTAAAAAACCTAATATTATACTAAATTTTATTTATATTTTAACACAAATAATAGGTGAAGACAAATTATCATTGTATTATATTTTATTACATCATATTTATGTTTCTTTCCTGAAAAAAAAAAAAACATAAAGCCTTGCATGGTATAATTATAATATTTATATACTAATCTTATTAATGATGTTTAATACATAATAATATATTTTTTTTGACTGATTAGGAATATAAAATTTAAAATTTCAAAAAAAATAATAAAAATAACATTAATATCATGTGGCTTATGACATAGGTATCAGATATTAAACTGATAAAAATATATCCTACACTTGATGTTAGCTAAAAGGCCAAGAAAGGTATGAATCTTTAAGCCTATAATCTGTCAATTTTATACATGTTTCTCTCTATTCGTTATTATCTCTTTTCCTCAAATATCTTAATCAGACTCTCTCTTTCGTTATTATCTTTTTTCCTAAAATTTCTTGATGTTTATCTAGCCACTAGGGAGAGAAAATAATGGATTTGGACATAGTTAAACTTTGTCTTAAGCATTCAAAAATGATAGTTGTTAGTCCCTCGTGTTACGGGGATTACTTTTATAGATTAATATAGATATTTTTATTTATTATATCAATATTAAAAGTTTTAAAACAAATATAAAAATAACTTACAATTTCATTGCTAACCCCACCGATAAATCACGCTTCAGGGAGCGTAACAAGATTGCAGGCTCAATTGTAAATCACACTTGTAATCTTCAATCCTCTTTGCAGTCCAAGTTGGTCTAGGGGGCTTTGTACCTTAGATTGCATAGATATTCCTTCACTTCGTATTCTTTAATCTATTCTTCTGAATTATATTGAGTGGCTTGTCTACCTTCTTTTTATGATTTTCTTCTAATAAACGGGTAGGGATCTCCTTAATCTCTCACATTCTTAGTGGTTTTTTTTTTTTTTAACACTCATAATAAAAATAATATATAAAGGAACCTAAGAATAATATCCAAAAGAACATAAAAATGTGTTTTAAGTATTGAGAGATAAGACCTATAATGTGCGAGTCGTATCAAGTTAGGTCAAATCCTTAAAAATTTGAATATTCATTATTTTCATTTTAAAATATTTGAAATTGGAGGTTCACTTTCTTAAAAAATTCATATTCATAATTTAAAGTGTGACTAATTCTCTCACTTAACCATATTAATGAAGTGATAGAAAAATACCATAGACATAGAAGTAATGAGAGAATCAGGACTTAAGATTCCTTTACCAGTAACCCACTAGCTGCGCAAACCATACACTGTACACAGAAGGTTCTAATAAAGGCAACAGACAATATGATGAAAGGAAAAGCTTTCACTAAAAAGACACACACATATATATATATATATATATATATATATTTATATATATATTTATATGAATTTGCTAAAATGCGCTTCGGAGCGCATCTTAATGCGTGCTCCAACCGTTACCGTAACGGAATTCTTACTCTGCTTGGTTGGCTGCATAAGCACTATAGTAAGAATTCCATTACGATAACAGTTGAAACCCGCATTAAGGCGCACTTCAGAATTTTTGCCTTAGCAAAACCGTAAATATATATATATGTCAAAAAAAGATAATTAAAATCAAACCTTATCCATTAAAAATAATGATTATGTGTAATGTTTTGATCAATTAACAATACAATAATAATTAATGAATAAATACATAGGATTGATGTCAAGCCTTACTACCTTAGTGGTAAGCAACAACATTTGAGATTGAGAGGTTTCGAGTTCGAGACAAGTTGAAGGTAAGTGGGATGCTACTGTTGATCCTTGAGGAAAAGGGTCAAAAGAGGGTTAGGGGAGGGGTGAGTGTAAAAAAAAAACATAGGATTGGTTTTTTCATTTGATTTTTTTAGTGATGTCAAGATCAATTTACACGGATTGAGATAAATTCACGACCTGCATTATGCAGACCTCACCTCCGAAACATTCCATCACACCAGTGGATGCGAATAAATGCATAGGATTCGAAATGAAAGATAGTAATGGACAAACAACTGAATAAGTGTGTAATGTCATTTTCTTAGCCCTTTATTTCAGTCCATAATTGTGTCATAATATGATCATGCAATGGAAGTACGAACTTAGTATAATAGCCATTAATATAAGATTTCTCTATGATAATTGATAACGCTTCCTCACCGACACCAAAATTATATAATTTCTTCTCCCTTTTTTCCCCCCCTCTCTTTGCTTTGTTTCATTCTTTTGGGTGCTTGGTAAAAGAAGAGAGTGAGCAACTTGGGATGCTTAGCTATTTGTATATAGTTATAAATGAGTATTGAATTTGAGTTATAATACATAGTGGGATGCTCCACAATTCTATGTCATGGAACAATCAAATAGTGGACTCCCACTGCTTCCAAAAGTTGATATCATTATCATAATGAAAAGCAAAAGATCAGCATTGGAGATCAATGGCATGAGAAGATATGAAAAATAAAAGGAATATAATCAATGAAAAAGGGAAGAAAATTTTAACCCACTTTTTTTTTTTTTGTGTGTGTGTGTTAATTATAGACGTCACAAATGGCTCAAAATATGTAATGCTGATGATATTTTTGTTAACCGCAAAAAATATCAATATCAATATTTTTGTTTACCTCAAAAAATATCAATAGTTCAATAGATCTTTTATATATATTTTTTCCAATATAACTCATTCTCTTAATAAAATATTTTTCTCTATTACTTTGTTAATATTCTTCTCTGAACATTTCGGGAAAAAACAACTTTATCTTAATATTGATAAAATCAATAGAAATAACTTATAAATAGAATTGGGGCAATTATTAAACATTTCCTATATAAGTTGCTAATCATAGTTTTTCTTTTTTACTCTCTATTTTAAATTTGCTTGAAAAGACCATTACTTCTACTCCATGATCCAGGACATTTGTAACTTTGATGACATGAACTCACGACCTCCTGGGATTACGTTTTATTATAAGCGGTTTTATGATTGGCTTTTAATATCACTAGAACATATGTAAATCGGAATGTGCATCTAGAATTTAGAGAAAAGACTTTTATCTTATCCAAGGTTTAATGCACATATTCAAACTCATAATCTCATTCTCATTTACGAGATTGAGTTATGATTCAAGTAAATTCGAATTTTTACTTTTAAATTATTGAATCATCATTTTATAAGCCGACAAGATATTATTAAGCGATTGGAGTTAGTAGATGCAATTACGATGGGTCAAGGAAAACCTGACTATATTAATGAGCAGTCCAGCTGATCATTAATTCGAACTTTTGTACTTTCATTTCCATGTCCCTCAATAAATAACCATGACCATCAATATTCATCAACTTTGCTGTAAAACATCTCTATAATGCAGTATCATTTGGTACAATCTCTGCCACAATATCAGTCCCAATTGAAGAAAATTTTTATTCCAAATTACTAACTTCTCTTCTACTATTGACTTTCTCTCTGCACTATCTGCATTATTGCATTTGCCATTACCTATTCTTTACAGCCCTTTTTTTCTTTTTCTTTAACATTTTATTATTTTATTTTATAATGAGTGAAAGCGGCATGTGCTAGCTTCTGTTTCATGCTTTCAATATTGGATTCCATGATTTTCTTGAATGGTTCAAAATCATTTCCTTAATAATGAGTCTTCTTTCTATATACTTCTTGTTATGGGGGCCTTTCGTGTCTCCCTTAATGGACTTATTAGATTTCTCCTTTTGACAAAAATGGAGTTCTTGATTCAATTTGACAGTAGTAAAATGAAGACATCTGTGAACTTTTATAATGACGTAGGATTATGTTTAACACGTGACAATTTGGGATAAAGGTATAAAATAAGCTTAATGAATCAAGTAAACAGAACAAGGGCTCCTTTTCTCAGGTTCAGTTTCTGGTTTTATTGGAGTCTTGTAAATGTGAAAGAAGAAAAAAACCGTATGTTTGAAGTACGACTTTAGTTTTGTTATCTTGGCTTTGGAAGCATTGATGCCCATGTGCTAACTTTTCATTGAGGGAGAGGGGAATGCATTCTTTAAAGATGGGCCAATAAGGGGAAAAGGTCGATTTGCAGTTTGCATATCTTTCAGTTTCATTCTTATGGCAATTTGATTTTGAAATGTAACCAAAAACTAAGTACTCCCTTGAATCCATCTGCGTTTTGAGTTTGTCTATTTTTATAGTTTAGTTTGGTGAAAAAAGCTCAAGCAATTCAGAGATGGGATCAGAACCATCTCTTCTTGTCACCAAATAAAGTAAAAGATTCTTCAAGATAATGGATTGTTTTTTTCTTCCCATAAAAAAGGACTTTTTTTTTTTTTTTCTGTTTTCATTCAAAAGAGTCCCATGAACTGATCATTTCTTTTAATATGATTAGAGGATGATCATTGTTCTATTATGTACTAACCGAAAACTTCGAAGCAATCCACATTGTAAGAAAACTCTGAACTCATTATTGTGTGCTATTTAAAATATAGTGCTGAGAAAAGAGTAGTTGAAAATTAAAGTGATTTTGATTGTGGGTACTTGATGCAATGTTTGCAATAATATTCCTATTCTCTCACTCTTACTCGTGCCAGAGTCCTCTGGACACCTCACCGAGATATTCTGAATCCAGAAAACTTGCAAAAACCAAATATCATATTTGTGGGCACAGCCAATTCTGATAATAGATTAAACCCAACTTGAAGGGTATATGATGATTTTGTCCTCTTTGGATCAACATGTGTGATTCAGAAGCATCTTCTTGACTCTTTGCAGTATTATCTTTGGAAGAGACGGCACTTCCAGAAAGCTTCACCAGAATGATCAGCACAATTCCCTTCGGGGACAGACAAGTGGGTAGAGGGTGAGCATAGAGAGTGAAGGTTCCCGAGTTCAAAAATGGGCATTATTGTTGTTTGTACTTCTCTGTTTATTTTGAGGCATGCTGAAATTATTAGGATCTGGGCTAAGTTTCCATTTTTTCAACTGTTTGTGGATAGAATGATGGCCCGACCAACAAGGGTCAAACAGCAGAGCCACATATCCCTCATGATTCTCATGTTCTTGAATATTGATTTTCATTTGTATATTTGTTTAAAGTTTTGAGTCTTTGCATCATGTGGGTTCATCAATTATCTATTTGCAAAACCCAAGATTTCATATGGGTTATTGGGAAACCAAACAAGAAGCATCTTTTTTACCTCAAACTTAAGTAGTAATATATAAGAGGGATACAATCCTTTCACAGCCACTGGGGGCTAGCTGCAGTTGTTTCCATGTGCAAGATATATGAAAAGTGAAATATTTAAAGAGTTCTTGAAAAGGCAAACAAGAAGCATCTTTTTGGCATAAATTCCCAGTAAAGATAAGAAGGAAACAAAGACGGGGCATAATCAGAAGCCTAACTAAATCTCTCCCACCCCATCCATCGTTAAAGATAAGGCACACGAACTTGCCCAATGAAAATAACAACACTAATTCTTTAGAAAGAGATTGGTTTACAGACAAGAAAGAATGATTCAGAGAATAAAGAAAGAGCATCCAGCAGTTTATTCAGATGACAATAATAATAATACTAATGTTCACTCTCCATTCAAACATAATCATGGTCAATGTGGGTTCCAAGGTTTAATTTATTGGATCAGTTTCATGGGATGTCTTCACCAACTTCAAATGTGTGTAGTGTAGGGTTGGTTGGCCATGTTTGAATACTGAGTGGAACCTAAAATTTTTAAACTTGGATTACAGAACAGTACTAGGACTCTGTTACCTAAAGCCCTTGATCTCAGGAAGGACTTTGAGATGATGCAGGAAACTACGTCATGCTTACAAAATACAAGTTAAGAGTTATTTTGGTGCAAAGGGATCCATTAATGTGCTTGAAAAAAGTTATTCAGGGTCCAGAATTGGCTCAGCAGGTCTCGTGGAGCAATTAAAGAAATGGGGCAAATACTCCATTACATTTCTTGTCCACTGAGACATTTTGCTTCAGTGGATTTCGTTTTTTACTTTTGCAAATCTCCACTGAAGATTTTAGCAAACCTGAATTAGATTCTAAAAAGGATCAAAGATTCATGAGAAATTTGCTTAGGTAGAATTTTATTGGTGCACTACGAGCAGTCTACCGGCTCCTCCAAGCTTGATTCTTGATCATTCATGGAGAAATTTGAGTCCACAGGCAAGAGAACTGGTGGTCAAAAGATAACATTTATTCTTGCAGATTAGCAGAGATGGACTGAATCATGATGACCATATGAGAACAGAAAATGAACTGGAAATTTGATCAATGTACAGGGATGTATTATATAATTTACAAAATTCTGAAACTCATCAGGATCAGGACCTTTCCTATTCTGCATCAATTTTCCAGTGACATTAAATTCATGTACCATACAAGTTCAGCTTCCCATGTGCATCTAGCTGCGGCAAAATTTGCATTGTACATTTGTTGTCTGTTGACGATGTACAAGAAACATCATGATATGAAACGCTGCCGAGAACCGAACAATCATCATTCAGACTGAGTGATTTTCAGACCAATTTTATCTACAATCTCATTCAATTAATGCATGACTTGGTAAAAAAATCTTACTCAAACGAATGAGTAAGATTTTTCTTTGAGTAAGATTTTTCAAAATGAGTTCAAGGTAATCATTGCTACTTAAGTTATTTTTCAAAAACACTGGGAGCTCCGGTGGTCGCCATCGGCGGCGGCTTGGTGTCATCAGGTCTCTAACTTCCTTGATCTTCCAGCACTTCGGAGAAGTTACAAGAAACAACTACGAGGATACTTACTAATTATGTCTGGTCCTTTTCTAAGTAAAACAATATATATATAAAAATTTATATAATATATATATACACAATCCGTATATATATATATATATATAATTAATAATAATAATATATATATATATATATATTATAATTATGTCCGGTCCTTTTCTTAAAAAAAAAAAAAGGGAAAAACAAAAGGTTTGGCAGGCATCTATATCAACCTTCGCATCTATATCAACCTTCATACAAAGCACAGAGGCATTTTCATTATTCAGAACCTGGGCAGCCAAAAAGCTTCATTGTTCTGATTTTTTTCCTACCCCTCTCTTCATGCATGTCTGATATAACAACTTTACAGTGGACAAACCATACCATAATCTTTGGCTGAACGATAGCGACTTCTGATAAGGAACGTTTGCAGCAGAGTCATCTGCTAAAAATGATATGACATGGAAGAACAGATGAAAAAAATAAAATAAAAAATGGCAAGAAAAACAACACAGTAAATAACATATCATCGTCATATTTGAATACTCAAAAGAAATTATTCGAGGAAAAAAAAGAGCAGAAATTTAATTTACAGCTGAAATAGTTGTTTATTCCTGCTCCTTCCAAAATATTGAAATAATAAATATATATATATATTAAAAAAAAGAACCTTTCATGGTTAGATATGCTTATCAACTGAGAAAATAACAAACAACAGAAGTCTGTTAGCCCATTCTATATGAAAGCTTTGGGAGTCATATATGTACCGAAACTAATGTATATGACCGAAGGGGAAACCAGAGTTTGGAGAATGACAAAAGCTAACCTTATCCCCTATTTCTATATAACATATACTGACAGCTTGTATAAAATTGATAAACTAAAATTATACTCCTTCCGTCCAGAATTGAATGTCTTAATTTGACTTGTAAGTATTTTAATTAAAAAAATTTGACTCAGTTCATTAACACATTGCAATACAATCCAAAATGGAACATAAGACATTCATTTCCAGATGGAAGAAGCACCATATAAAATATACTCTCTTATCACTAAATATAAGTCATTTTAACTAACTTTTCTTTTCACTAATTATAAGTCATTATTGTTATTTAATTAGATATTGAAGGTATTTTTTTTATATTATCCCTAATATATTGTGAAATTGTGTTCAACTTGTTGAATGGATGATTAGAGAGCATTTTTTAGGGGGGAAAAAAAGTTATTTTAATTTTTACAAAATGACTTCAGTGACTTATATTTAGTAACGGAAAAAGTATATATTTATATAAATTTAAAGAAAATAATGATTTGGAGATCAGGTTATAGGAGAACAGATGGACTCAATTACATTACTATTTATAAATAACAATTTACCTATTATGTTTTTTTTTTATTTTGATCCAAGGGTGAGGTTCAACAAGTGAGGTGAGACATGTAGAGATGTCAATTGGGCCAGACCCGAACCCCAAAGGGTCAGAGCATTTGAAGGGTGGAAACGGGTCGGCCCCATTTTCTGAAAGGTCATGAAAACCCTAGTCCCAGCCCCAATCCCATAGAGCCTAGGGTAGGGTTGGGCGGAGCTTTTTTAACCACCAAAAAGAAAGGAAATATGACCACTATCTCTCAATCCAAAGGCCTTTTTTTACAAAATTTACAAACAAAACAAATTTTTGTTTCCGATTCATAAATAAAAATGCAACACAAAGGGTAAATTTTTGTTTGTCTGTTAACAGTTTGATTCCATTTCTTCTTCTCCATATAATCTAAGCACTCATATCATATGTAGTTCAGTCCATTCATCATTTCACAAATTCAGTTACAAATTCTAATATATGTCCCGAGATGAAGTGAACAAACTAAATCCTTTAGCTCTCGATGTACAATATTTTACAAACTAATTTAATGACAATCAAGAATCAACATCAAACGTCAATGAAGCCAACTAATTAAAATAGATCCACCATCCCGTTTTTTCTTTTTCACATTTTTCCATCATGGGCGACTCATTTGGAGCTAAAGATTTTAGAAATAAAAGCAACCCAACGAATAAGGAAACTGATTACCTTATCTAAAACAGTCGACGACGGCGACAGAGTTCGCACAGGGTAGTGGGTGGCGAGTTAGAGCGGTAGGTGGCGACGAGAGTGGTGGCGTAGGTTCTGTGAATTTGTGATTTGTGAAGAACAGAAGAAGAAAATAACTTGTATTGTGTTTGTGAGTCTATGACAACTTGTGAATACTGAGTTGTGAGTTTTGTGAGAATTTTTTTTTTTTTAATACCTATGACCCCAAGACCCGGCTAGATCCTCTCTCAATCTCCATTGGTCTACGGCCCTTAAGGGTTGACTTAAAAATCCCTTAATATTATTGGAATTGGATTTTTTAAATCCAACCGTCCAAAAAAAAAATCCAATCCTTCATAATTATCGGGTAGGGCCGATCGTTTGGATAGGTATCTTCTTTTCCTTCTCTTTTTTTTTTGTTTCGTTTAGTTTTTGGTTGTCAAATAAAGAGCAAAGGGATTCTAAAGTATTAATGTGAATCCTTTTTTCTTTTCTTTTCTTTTTTACTTTGTCGGACTTCCAAACACAACTTTAGCGTCTAAAGGCATAGCACCTTCATGATTTTATCTAATCTAGTATTCCCTCTTCCCAAATAAAATCTATGCTCATGTAATTTTAATTAAAATTTTATTAATAGCTTTTCTAAAAAATAACATTTTAATAACTCCTCAATTGAGAGAATTTAAACTTAACTCATACATTGTCACTATTTATTAGCTCTCCATTCGAAATTGAATCTCTCGTTTTGACTTATACCTTATTTGAAAGAAAAAAAAAAGTTTGATTAAATTAATTTTAACATTTTAATACTATTTTTTTATAAAAAAAATTAACTAACAAATTAACTAAAAAAAGTTTGACCAAATAATAAGTTACTATCTGAAAAATACGGGTTTAGTTAAAAGATTCCTGGGCCTCATGAAAGAGTTAGAAGGGATTCTTTTATAAAATGTGTTAATTTAGTTTTCGATTAAATTTTTTTATATATATAGTTTTATAATCAAAATACTTTAATATTTAACCTTTAAGAAACAATACAATTATCTTGTTTAATTGTTTTGTAAAATAGGTGATCTTGAATAAAATTTTAATCAATATTTAGTTTTGAAAAAGTTCTTCTAGCAATGGTAATTGTTACAAATATCATGAACAAAATTTTATGGAGAACACGAAAATATTACTCCCTCAATCATGTATATAATACATTCTAACTTACTTTTTTTGTCACTAATTATAAGTTATTGTTGTTAATTACTCCCTCCACTTCAAAAACAATATCGTTTAAGGAAGAAAATCTTGTTTTAAAATGATTATGGTTTACATAGTTTAAGATAAAAGGTATGATTAAATTACATAGTCAAACTTCCTTTTAACTAACATTTTCCAATGCAATTGACTACACTACACATTCCAATTTCTAAACTAACCAATCAAATAAAAGAGAGAGGAAAGAGAAGGCAAGAGAAAATAAAGGAGGAAATAGGAAAAAGGATTTGAGATGCAATTCAGGGTAAATTAAAGAAGAATAAACTTATCTCAAATGGATAATATTATGATTATCTTAATTCTGGTGAAAAATCCTTAAATGACATTCTTTTTAAATAAAGGAAGTAATTAGATATTTGATGGTATTTCTTCTATGTTAACCCTCTAATGATGTATAGTGAAATGGTGTTCAAAATTTTTAAATTGTGATGAGAAGACATTTTAAAAGAAAAAAAAAAGTTACCTTAATTTTTGTAAAATGACAATTAGTGACTTATATTTACTGATGTAAGGAGCATTTGACATTTTATGTTGAAGAATAAACCAAAACCTTAAACAATAAACCTTAACATTTGCAAAAATCCAAACCAACAACATCATATGTGCATTGACGAAGGAATATCTTCAAAAAGTGTAATAAGAACACATTTGAAGAATTGGACTTGAAAAAATGGATTTGAAGTGTAATAAAAACACACTTGAAGATTTGGTCTTGAAATAATGGATTTGAAGTGTAATAAAAACACATTTGAAGAATTGGATTTGTAGTGTAATGTTTTTGGCATGGCTCCTTTTAAAGTCAATTGTATCAAATTCCCAATAAAACAAATAAGTATTGGTTTTCGTTCCTTCTTATTGCCTCTATCACTAAATATAAGTCAATAATCGTCATTTTTAAAAAAATTAAAATAATATTTTTTAAAAATATCCCTATTTATAATCTCATCAAACTAACAATAATACCTATATAAAAGAAAGAGACGAAGATAATATAGTATAAAATCATTAAAACATCTAATAAACGAACAACAATGGTTTATATTTAATGATAATACAAGTTAATTAAAACAACTTATAAATAATATTGGAGGGAGTATTATTATTGTTGTTACTATTGTTATTATTTTAGTCTCTTCACCAAATGATACAAAGTTGCGTAATTGCATCAATTTTCAGTATTCAGTATACAAATATCTAATTTTTTTCTTCTCATTTTATCTCTCATTTAATATTATTTTAAAAAACAACATTATTGTATTCAAACCTCATAAATTAATCCATGTAAAAAAATTGGCTATAAAGATTTTTATTTTAGAAAAAAATATATTAATTAGCTTTAGTCTAAAAAAAGGAACTCCCAAGTGAACATATTCATTTTTATTTTTGTTTATAATTGAATCTCTCACTTGTTGATCAATAAGTTTAAATTTTACAAAAAATAAATCCAAAATAATCATTTATTTTCTTATTCCATTAAGATGGCTAAACAAAGACAAAACTCGTAATTAACGAAGTCAAATTCATTTGTTTATGTTTTAATTTGCTTATCACCATTTGCGTCTTCAATACTCTCTACCTTTACTTTTTTTCATCTTTAAAGCAAAAAGACCACCTTGAAAGCTCCAGCTCCATGTAGCACCATGCAACCTCCTCGAATAGAAAGAAGGGGAAAAGGGGAGGGCAAAACATACTAAAACTAAGACTACATAATATTTATTTATCAGTTTTATGAACCTATTTATTTCATGACTTTTCATGTTTCCACAATAGCTATTTAATAGGAGATATAAACTTTCATTTTTCCATAACAACAATTTAATAAAAGATACAATAGCTAATAAATATTGTTTTCTCTATCACTCAAAGTTAATTTTTAGAAAATAGTTTAGGGACCTAATGAGTAAATAAAAATTATAAAAGACCTATCTTAAAAGTTAAAAACTGTTTAAGGACCTAAACAGTAAATTAAAAACAAAAATTATGATGATAATAGTTGAAAATTGTTTAGGGACAAAATATGATAATTTGCCTAGCCACGTAACATGCATGATGAATATCAAGTCAATGTCCAGTGCAATCAATTAATTGTAATTTAAATTTAGCTTTTTCAATATTCATTTTGAAAGAAACCCTTTAGTTCATCACGTTTTTTTTTTTTTTTTGATAATGATTTTGTGATAGTGATAGTAATAAAAAAATAAATAAATAAAAAAGAAATTATGCATATGTATTTGTCGGTTAAGAATTTAATCCTCAAATATTTCTATTTATGGATATGCAAAACATAATACTCCTTCTGTCTTATAATATAAGTCATTTTAAAGGTATTATTTCATTTCTTCTACCATATAAATCGTTTCATAATAATTAGTAATAATTTTCCATTTATCCTCGTCGTGTTTTGAATTCGAGACACTTCAATTTTGAGAACTTTTCACTTAACACTAAGGTGATAAGATACTCCTTAACTTTTACATAGACTTAAAAATAGACATATTCTAAAGTGATAAAGTATTTTTTAAGGGGGAAAATGACGGTGAATAATCGAGCGAATGATTAGTGACATATTGTCCCTGCAAAATTTGATGAATTCGAAAACTACACTTAGAAGCTGCCAATTTTTTGAATAGGAAGAGATCATAACGCATGCCATGACTAATGTGATGTATTAGCGGGGGGGGGGGGGGGGGGGGGGGGGGGGGGGG
>JAOXNR010008419.1:0-33063 GCA_028571225.1 Parsonsia alboflavescens
CCAACCGTTACCGTTACAGAATTTTTGCTCCGCTTGGCTGGTTGGATGAGCACTGTAGCAAAAATTCCGTTACGGTAACGGTTGGAGAGCGCATTAAGGCAAGCTCCGGAGCTCATTAAGGCATGCTCCAACCGTTATCGTAACGGAATTTTTGCTACAGTGTTCATCCAGCCAACCAAGCGGAGAGAAAATTCCGTAATGGTAACGATTGCGCGCTCCGGAGCGCACCTTAGCAAATCCATATATATATATATATATATATATATGTATTTATTTATTTATTGCTTTAGATCGAAGGTAAAGTTCTTGATGGATATATATATATTTATTTATTTGTATATATTGCTTTAGATCCCACACATAATGACATTTTGCTATGGACCCATCCATGATGAACTTTACCCTATCATTATATAGTTTTAAAAACAAAGACATTCAATTAATCGAACATTTTTCTAACAAACTAATAACAATGAATTATACTTAATATTAATAAAAGTTAGTTTAAATGACTTACAAATAGTGATAGAGGAAATACATCTTATTAGAGTACTACTAAAACTTGATAACTTAATTTTTTCAGAAGGCTTCTTACGTTCGGAGGTCATGGGTGACAACCTTGTTGGCCAAATGATCTGCACAGCAATGCTTGAGTTTGAGCAATCATTGGAGATTATATAAAGGATCTTACGATTAATTATATGGAAAGACTTAAAAAGAATAAAAGGGTAAAAGGCACCAAATGCTTTTCAACTTTTCAAAAATTTGAATTTTGCTTTCGAACTTTATTTGTTTTGATTTTTGCCCTCCAACTATCAAAATGTGCTAAAAACTATCCTTTCGTCCATTTTGAATCTTAAGCCTTGATGGAAACCCTTCTTGTGCCTCTCAAGTTCAATTTTTAGATTGCATTTCATCCATTCCCTCATATCATAAAGAATCCATCTTTGTCCTTTCCCCCTTGCTGCCATCTTCCTTTCCCTAAAATCGTCTATGGCAACAAGCAGTTTGGGAATGGGCCGTCCAAAATTCTCCTGTAATGGTAGTTTGGTATAGCATTGATGAAGATTTTCACAACATTTGGATATGAATATCAACATTGTCTAGCCAAAAATCCCTGTTACATTCCAGGTAAATTTTACCCTACCTAGAAATGGATATGAATATCAACATTTTCTTGTACCTCATTCATTGCCTTTCTATGACTAAATTACTCAAGCAGAACTGGTTGGATTGAACAATTTGTTGGCCCTTTTGATGAGAATTTGATAAGACGATTTTCACCTTATAAAATTGAAACTAATTTCATTGTTGTCGAGGATGGAATTGGAGAGTTTAGATCGCCGCCATAGCACCCATCACACCACTGTTTTCTCCTTTGACTATGCAAGCTCTGTCAGGAACATGTTCTTTTTCTTTTGAAATTTACCTCTTAAACAGAGATTTGGATTTGTTAGGAGATGCAGGTTGCAGATTCCAATAGGTTTGAGCTGATGGAGAGAGGTCAAGGGATAGGGTTGCCACCTTGCCGGTGAACTAGGGCAGTAAGTATGTGGTGGTCAACCTTGGCATTTGACCACGAAACAAGGTGTGAAGGAAAAGAAATCAAAAGAAGAATATTGGGGATGAGGGTTTAGGTAGTAGAGTTAGGCGATGAAATTACCAATGTAAAAACTATTGACTTGGTCTTCTATTGAAACTTAAAATCAGATTCGGATAGAATTACAGTGTTAATACGTTTTGATAGTTAAAGGGTAAAAAATCAGAACAAATAAAGTTTGGGGGCAAAACCCAAATTTCTAAAAAGTTGGAGGGCATTTGACTCTTTTTGCCCCATCTAAAATTAATTATGCCTTAGTTAATTTAATTAAATTCATGTTTTTATAAGTAAATGTTAAAAGAGTAAAAATCCTTCCCACGGCACCTAAGTTCAATGCTGGTTTCCAATTGAATACATGATTAATGTATTCAAACCCGCCATCTAATCTCTTCTGGGATTGAACCTTATATTTTCTTTAACAAACTTAAATTATATGTAATTGTTGACATCAACTTTTTAAAATAAATTTTTACTTTTTTTATTTATTTATTTATTTTTAACTATGTTCGAACTAGTTTTCACTTATATTGATATTCCACTTATCATGGAGATGTTGGTGGAATTCGAACTCGAAACCTATGGTTTTCGCTCTTGCCAATCCACTAAGATGTCTTTAAAGAGGCAATAAATTTTTACTTAATTAAAAGAAAAATTAGATATTCAATTTCAAAAATTACAAAAATGAAAATGAGACACTTATTATTATTATTATTTTTATTATGAAAGTAATTCTTGATATTTTAATAACTTCTTTTAGTTTCATTTTTTTACTAAGTTCTTTTAGTTACATGTACATAAATTATTTAATATTACACTCTTAAAAATTTTAGGTGCGAATAGAATAGAAATTTTAAACTTTGCAATAGAATAATAAAGAATGAAGTCATCAATTTTAATTCAAACAATATGTATAGTCGTCACACATTGGGATTCGAATTTGATGACGTATAAAATGTTTATTTATTTATTTTTAATATTACAATGAGATATTATCAAATGTCTTGGTATTAATTTCTAAAATGGAATTAATTGCAAATCTTTTGCAATAAAATTAATGACATAACCGTATCCTTGTTTCTTTTCATTAATCGTTTTAACTAATTAATTTTATTTCAAAATAGATGTCACTTCATACTTTTCAAGGAGCATTTTTATTTCAAAACAAGCATTTAATGAAAATTTTCCCGTCATACCCCTCTAATCATATTAAATATTAGGATTGAATTCATATGAGCATTATTATAAGGGATATTTTAGTTCAAGAAAAATATTAATTATTGAAACAATCATTGCCTTGGTCTATGTTCCAAAACTTTAAACGATTTTTAAAAAGAAACAGAGTGAGTAGACAGATATATTTAGGATATTGTAAATACTCCCTTGGTTTCTTTTTAAATGTCGTTTAAGGTTTTGAAACACAACAAAGATAATGATTATTTCAATAATTAATATTTTTTTTAGATTAAAATACCCCTTATAATAAATAATGTTCATATGAATTCAATTCTAATATTTAATGTGATAGAAGGGTATGACTGAAAATTTTTCATTAAATGCTTGTTGGTAAATAAAAATGCGCATTGAAAAGTGTAAAGTGACTTTTATTTTGAAATAAAATTAGTTAGATAAAACTACTTGTAAAAAGAAATAGGAGTAATGAAGTAAATAAATACTCTCTCCATCATAAAACTGAATGTTTCAATTGGAGTGTATTTGACTTTTATAAACGTTACCCCGGTCGTTACTATTTATAAGTCACCAGCCACTATTTTGTGAAATTTAAAATAATACTCTTTTCATTTGGAATTGAATGTCTATATTTCCATTTTAAATTATTCGAAAATAAATGTTCCATTTCATAAATTAGTTAAAATTTTCTTAAGAAATTAATATTGATGGGTTTAAAATAAATTAAGTCGACCATTTTTCTTAAACTTTATGCTAGTCAAAATGAGACATTCAATTCCTGATAGAAAGAGTATTTTTTCTCCCTAAAATGCTCCTATATATTATTATAATAAATCTAAGAATAGTGACTGGAAAAAAAAAAAGAGATAGAGACATGAATAGCATGGTAAAAAATACTTCCTCCTCATTATTTATTATCATTTGAACTAACCTTCCTTATCACTAAATATAAGTTGTTGTTATTAGTTTATTAGTTATTTTACTGATTTTTTACGATATTATCCATGTCTCTCTGTCTTTATCCATTTTAGTAAAAAAATTATTACCTTAATTTTAACAAAAATAATGGCTAGTGACTTATAAATAGTGACGGAGGGAGTACCTAATAAACTAAAAATAATGACTTATAATTAGTGAAAAGAAAAGTAATTAAAATGAATTATAAAATATTGGCAATGGGAGTACTAATTTATCCTTCTCATTCATTTAATTAATTGTAATATGTACCTTTATACAAGTATATGTAAATCCTAAAATTAAAGAGGTCATTAATAGGGGTGTTCGCAGTTCGATTATAATTAAATTTTGTAAGGAAATCGAGGTAATCGGTTATGAAAATTTTTTAACCATTAGTTACGAGTTTTAGAGGGTAATCGAGCCAAACCAAAACATTTATGTGTTGATTTTGAACGTTTGGTTTGATTATAACCGATTAGAAATATTTCCTCTTTTCTTAAATTTTTTTATGTGATATATTTATTATATGTAATATATATATTAATACTAATATATAATATATATTATAATACTATGGATAATACAATATAGTGGTTCGATCGATAAAAAATTGATTAAAATTTTCTTTTTTTACTTATATTATTTTATATATAATATAATGGTATATTATATGTTATTTATTTTATATTATTTTATTTGAGTAGTTTGGTTCAATTATAACCGATTAGAATTTTTTGTAACCTATAACCGAACAAAACCGTCAAGATTATTGAGTTTTGGAACTAGTTATAACTGATTAGCCAAGGGTTTTGGTTGGTTTTATGTCTGTTTGGTCGTGTTTGGTTACTACTAATCAATTTTGAACACCCTTAATCATTAAAGAGACTTTATAAAAGTTTATCTATTTTAAAAGACTAAATATTTAATTTTGAATAATCTAAAATGAAAAGTACTTCTTCTGTTTAAAAAAGAATGTTGTTTAAGGAAGAGAGTTTTATTTCAAAATGATTATCATTTACACAATTCAAGATAAAAAGTATGACTGAATTACCTATTTTACCCTTTCTTTATCAGACTTCCTTTTAATATTTTCCAATGCAATTAACTACACTATACATCCCAATCTTTAAATTAACCAATCAAATAAAGGATAGAGGAGAGAAAAGGAAAGAGAAAATAAAGGAGGAAAGAGAAAGACTATTTGGGGTAAGATTCTAGGTAAATTAAAGAGGGGTAAATTTGTTTCACATAAGTAATATTATGATTATTTAAATTCTGATGAAAAATCTTTAAATAACATTTTTTTTTTGTTTGAAATTGAGGGAGTAAATGATTATATAATTTCTTAATTTAGAAAGGGTAAATATTTTCAGAACCCCTGAACTTTTTCAAAATATGATTTTAGTCCCCCAAGTATGAATCATCTGGTTTTAGCCCATCAACAATGAAAAACTATAAAAACGGATAATTCCGTCAGTTTTGGACATTAAGCCCGGACGGAAGGCACCCACGTGCCAATTTTCAAGGGCAATTCTGTCCACCTTTTTTCCTCTCTTCTTTCCTCTTCCTTTTCTTCTTTCCTTTTCCTCTTCCTTTTCAATTTTAAAGACCCAAATCCTTTGAAAATTTTCTCCAGAATGAGATGGGCAGCAAAAAAAGGGAAATCGAAGAAGAAGAGGTGGAAGGGAGGGTTGGGCTAAGGATTTTTTGGATGGGGTAAGGTGAACAGATTTGGTACTGGTCTGGGTAGATCTAAAAGCTGCCGTAGAGACGAGTGGAGAGGAGGGAAAACGAGGAAACAGGTCAAGAGAGGGATGACAAGAGCTTCAATGAGCACATCACAACACATCAAGCATTTTAAGAAATGGTTAATTCTTTTAGAAAATTTGTGTTGGGATAAGATGGAACTCCTGCAAGCTGTCCTAATTTGAATGGCGCTGCCTTTGTTTCTGCTGATGGCATTACTTTGTTCGAGAATTACAATCTATCAATTAAGAAACAGAGCCAACTTCATCTTCAATTCAGAATATATATGTCACACCCCATGACTCAGGCGTAACACGCTATGCATTAGACTAATCTAACACGTAAGGCTACATGATTCTTAACTATATTTCAAAGAAAATAAAAGCCATCTCTTATTTAAAGTAGGAATCTTCAAAATACAATAAACAATTACAAAAGTCTCTAAAACTAAATACAATTCCAAAGAATAACTTATAACTAAGTCAACAACACATCTTCAATTGCTTCTCTAATCCATTCAAAACATATTAAATCACTTACAAAAGTAGAGAAAAAGAGGGAAAAAGGTGGTGTGTAAGTACACGGGCTTAGTAAGTAGTTCCAATCCCATCTCAAGTGAAAAACAATTATTTATATAAAATCATTTTAATATGCATTCATTGAATCACATGTATAATCTTTTCAATAAAATCAAGAATATTTACAACATAATCATTATAGCTTTAACAAAGCAAATGAAGGAAACACTTTTCATTCGCATGCATAAATACGTAGAATTTGCTTACATAAATACTTAATTGGATACATGCATACATGGGCTCAAACTCTTCTATGCAGGAACTAGTATTAGATATTCAATCCAACTTTTCCACAGTTAGGCAAGTCATAAACTATACATACATGTAATGTCTATTCATCGGCAGGTAAGTAGATTTGAGAACTAACCCTCTCTAGTGTACGTAGAATTATAAGAGCCATACTTACATATTATGCATTCATACATCATACCATTCACACAAACAAATACATAATATATCGAAAAATAATATCTGTTATAATAATACGAAAACATTTATGAGAAAATGTGTAAAGAAAGAAGTTTTTTAAAATTGAAAAATGATAGGAACCACTTACCTAGAATCTCGGAATCCCAAAGATAATCACAACCTAAATAAAATGAAATCTCAATTTAAGCCAAATTCTATAAATCTTAATCCAAACTCTACCCCCTCTAAGAAATTGTAATATCAAATTAGTATAGGAAATTAATTACTTTATAAATATGTTTTCAAAAAACTATATATTTAACCTAGTATAATTTATTTTAAAATTTAATAATCAAAAGCATATTAGATGATAACTTAAAAAAAAAAAAACCATATAGCAGTATGGAGAGGGACCTTGGATTCGGTTTCCGAAAATCGTAGTACATATTACTATAAAAATAATAATAATAATAATAGGAAAGGAAGAAAAGTCAGCCGGCAGTAGTACTAGTTGCATTAACATGACGAAATCCACAATGACTTGAAAACAAAGTCTTTTCATTTTAATGAAATTTCAAAAAGCTTGGAATTTTAAACATATACAACAAAACTGGATTTAGGAAATTGTAAAATTAATAGTATAACAATATAATGAATATCTCAAATCCTAAAATTTGAATCTTTAATTTAGAAATTTAAACTCAAGAACTAAAAGATTAGGAATTGACAAACCTTAAAATATAGGAATCGAATTAGGATCTTCAAATTTTAGTACGAAAAAATTATTTAATTTCTTCTCTCGAGAAGGGTGGTTAGGGTTGGGAATAGATTTAAGCATAAAAGAGATATGGTCAAATAGCCTATTGTCTAAAATACAATCCTATTTATAATAAGAAAAGAATCTAAATTTATTAATAAATTCTTAATATTTATAAAATAACACTAAGATTTCCAAATAAATTCAGAAATAATATTTAGGTCAATAAATTTTGAGGGTATTATATATATATAAATATATATATATACGGATTTGCTAAGGTATGCTCCGAAGCGCGCCTTAATGCCTGCTCCAACAGTTACCGTAATGGAATTTTTGTTCCGCTTGGTTGGCTGCATGAGTACTGTAGCAAAAATTCCGTTATGATAACGGTTGGTGCGGACATTAAGGCGCGCTCCGGAACGCGCTTTAACAAAACCGTATATATATATATATATGGTTGAAATTATAACTTTTATACTAAGGTGAATCAATCTTTATTCAAAAGAAGATTCTAGAGAGAAGAATTAGATGATTGGAGTGTATTTGGAGGACTTATCTCAAATTATGTTGAGGGTAGCTTAAGTTTCAATTCTCTATTTTTCTTCTTCTTCTTCGATTGTCATGTAAACTTCTTCAACAACTTTTTATTTTTATAATTTTAGAGGAACAACGAAAAATAGAAAAGGGAAGGAGAGAGAAGGAAGGGTGGAGGGGGGGCCAATGAGAAGCTGACAGCAGATATGAGGAAAAGGCAAGAAGAAAAGAAAAGAAGGGAAGAAAAAGGAAAAAAAAATTGCCCTTGAAAATTAAAATATGAATGTCACGTGGATACCTTTCATTAAGAATTAATATCCAAAATTAATGAAGAGATCCATTTTTATAGCTTAATATTATTGAGAGATTAAAACTAAATGATTCGTAATTGAAGATTAAATTCAAATTTTGAGAATGTTTAGGAACTTCCCGAAATATTTACCGATTTAGAAATGAACAAACAAAAAGAAAAAATTAGAGCTACATCTCGCACGGGATTTGGGGCGAGGCAACCAACCGGTAGGGGATTCCGTAAGTCGAATCCAATTTAGGCTTTGTCGTGTAGTATATTTTCTCCCACACTTAGCACTCGTTTTTCTCACATTTTACCGCTTTTTCTGGGTGTTCCGATGTTATCCAATCATTCTTTTCTTATCCTTTTCTTCTCTTGCACGCACTTCAAGACTCTTTCACCGCCGTCAAAACTACACTCACTCTTCCATGTCATTTGTTTTCTTTCTTCATTTTTAATTTTTAATTTTTTTTAGCCGACAAAAACTGGAAACCCAAAATGAAAAAGAATTTTTTTTTTTTTAAAAAAGTTTTTCTCACCAACAAAAACTAGTCCAAGGTCCAACCAATAATAATACTTTTCTTTTTGTCAGATTATAACAATATTATTACAGCTTCCCATCTCATCAGTCTTCTTGTTGCACCTCAACGGCTCTCAAACCTCTTCATACTGCAAGGTTGAATTCCGATGTAAAACAAGCTGGAAATACTACTACTGTTATTATATAGCTCTGATCAGAAGGGAAAAGAAAAAAGGTGGGGTTGCTTTTCTTTTGGATTAATCTTGAAAACAGCCATGGAAAGATACGAGATTGTCAAGGACATAGGCTCTGGTAACTTTGGGGTAGCCAAGCTTGTGAGAGATAAGAGCTCTAATGAGTTTTTCGCTGTGAAATTCATTGAAAGAGGACTAAAGGTTTCTCTTCTTCTGAATTTTTATTTCTTTTTCCTCTTTCTTGAATTCTTTTAGGATTTCTTATGTTGCCCACTAATGGGGGAAAATTTCCCCCCTTTTTCTAAATTTTTTTTTTGGGGGGCTCTGTTTTCTGTTGACAGATTGATGAACATGTGCAAAGGGAAATTATGAATCACAGGTCGTTGAAGCATCCAAATATAATCCGTTTCAAAGAGGTATCTATGTATATTAACAGTAGAAAGAGGTATATAATCCGTAAATCACTTATGTCCCTTATTTTGTCAAGTAGGAATCGTTTTTGCAAACGAAGCTTCTGAATTCCATGGTGAATTGAATTTGCTGAGTCCATTCCACTAAAAAAATGGAGTAGCTATTAATGGACATTTGTTGATTGGTTGAGGTTTAAACAGAGTTGAGATTGAAGTAACTAGAAAATGGAAAAGGAAATGGATTGTAAAAATGATGGGAAGGAAAATTAGAATGATTTTAATCTGTGTATTTGTCTACAGGAATCCCTATCGTGCATTGCAGTTGGACGTTGCTTTGGTGCATTTCTAATGAACTTTCTATATTTAGACGAGAGTCCAAAATGAAAAGTGTTAATATTTTTCTAATCTAGGAAATGTTTTTTTTTTCCTTTCATTTTTTCATTTAAAGTAGAGTCAATGATATATTGTCCAATTGAAAACTAAAACTTAGCTTGAAAATCTGGACTCTCTTGTTTTACAACTGGAGAAGTCATTTGGCAGCAGAGGAACAGAGTTATTTAGTATGCAGACTTCAGGGCTTTCTTGGGAATTGGAACAACATCCAATAGCAGAGACAGAGAAGTTAGATATCAAAGAATTGGCTTAAAGATTCTACCTTTTGTCGTCCACACATAAGATTTCAAATTTTATAACAACCATACTAATTAAATATCCACTTGAATTTAGTTTCACAATGCACCACATTTTTTTTGTCTGCTTGATTACCATTTCAATTCTGCGATTCATCCATCACTCATTCATGCCTTCTGTGTTGGATCCTGAGAAGGGTGCTGTGTTTTTTCAGGTCTTGCTGACATCTACTCATCTAGCTATAGTTATGGAGTATGCCGCAGGTGGAGAACTCTTTGCAAGAATATGTGGCGCTGGAAGATTCAATGAAGACGAGGTATGAGATAGTTGATTCTCTTTTATTTCTTTGTTCAAGGCCTTTATCTAGTATCACTGAAAAGTAGTGTTAGATTGTGCTTGCGTGTGTATTTATGGGATTTTGCTAATAGCCTAATAGTAGATAATAGAGATATTTATGAGCTACTCGTACTGAGCTATTTCTCCTGGAGGATCATTGATTATCATCACCTCCTTTTAACCTCAATTTATTCATGATCTATGATGATCTGCTAAGGTTAGGTCCTAACCAAGATATAAAATTGAACAGGGGATTCTCCCAAGGCAATCTTGTTACATCCTCTTGCTTTGATGATCCATAGGTCTCCCACTATCATCCTAAGCGTGATTGTTAACTTGTTTCCTTATCTTGAGTGAATGTGGAAGCAGTAGGCTATTTTCTCATATGATGTTAAACAGTTCTCTAGTCTTTCTTTAACTGTTCCCATTCCCTTGTATTAACATGCCAATTTGTCCTTATTTTGATGTTTAGTAGATGGCAACATGAAATGATTTGATTTTGCATCTTTTGTTTGTGCTATTACTGTTTTAGATGAAAGCTTTTTAGTACATAGTTCTTGATTTTGGAAGAGTAGGGGATTAGGGGATCTTCACTTTTTCACTATGTCTATGTTCTGCTGAGAAAACTCTTTTACCCGTTTCGCTTTCTTGCATGGATTGATAAAATTTTATAACTTCGATAATCCTAACATGCAGAGATCTTCAAAGTTTATTTGTAGCTCAGTTTAACTTGTATGTGCCGGTTTACCGGTTTCCAAGAGCAATCTATTCTGTGATTGTAGTTCAATCCCATTCTGCCCAATGTATGCAAGTTGTTAGACATATTCTGGTGAAACTTTTAATGCTGCAGTTTTCAGATTCAAGTCTTCCATGTGAAATTTCTTTCTGCACTGTTCAACAAGCATTTTATAAAGGCCCCGAAATTGATAGAAAGTGTGCTAAACTGGAGTATTTCAACAATGTCAATGCAGTGGCTGCTAGAACCATAGTAGTATTACGTTGGTGAAATATCTCAGCAAAGAGTTGATTTCCTGGAAAGAGGAAACTTTAGAATATGAATTTAGAGGTCCTCCTACACATTACATGCACAAATTAATGCAGACCTTCAAATATTTCCTGTTGGATTGATATGGATTTTCCTCACCTCACGACACATTATATATAATCTCAAGTTTACTGATTGTTCCCTGTGTTTGATTCAGGCTAGATTTTTCTTTCAACAGCTGATATCTGGTGTTAGCTACTGCCACTCTATGGTATTGGCATCTCATTCCTCCCTTTTTCATATACTGCAACATGGATATTTTTTTATCTCTGATGTGAAAAGTTTGTGCATGTCTTGCAGCAAATCTGTCATAGAGATCTTAAACTAGAGAATACATTATTGGATGGAAGTCCTGCACCGCGTGTCAAAATATGTGATTTTGGATACTCCAAGGTAAATTTTCTTGGTAGAGTGATTATTTTTCAAATGAAAACTTTCAGTTGATCTCACTTCTTTATTCATGCTTGTTGCCAGTCATCGGTATTCCATTCTCAGCCTAAGTCAACTGTAGGAACACCAGCTTACATTGCACCAGAAGTGCTCTCTAAGAAAGAGTATGACGGAAAGGTGCTAATTTCTAATCTTTGATTAACTTAGTATTTGTGTTGTTCTGAATTTTCTCTTCTTATCTAATCTTTGGACTATAGCTCGCAGATATTTGGTCATGTGGAGTCACTTTATATGTGATGCTTGTAGGGGCTTATCCATTCGACGATCCCACCGATCCAAGAAATTTTAGAAAGACCCTTGGGGTGAGTAACTGCATAACGATCATCGACAGGAAACATGCAAGTTTTAATTGGGAGATATATAGAATTCCGGGTTTTCTGATTGAATTTCTTGTTCCTGTGCAGAGAATACTCAGTGTCCAATTCTCAATTCCTGATTTTGTTAGAGTTTCAGTGGAGTGTCTACACCTCTTATCTAGGATTTTTGTTGCTGCCCCAGAAAAGGTAGTATAGTTTTGAGCTTATCTTGAACAAGTTCTTTGACATTCAATTTTGGACTGAGGGGGATTGTTTCCGTTAACTAATTCTGTAAATTGATCCTTGATTTCTGTTTTTGCAGAGGATAACCATTCCAGAAATAAGAAGGCATCCATGGTTTTTGACAAACTTGCCGGTGGAGCTGATGGAAGGAGGAAGCTACCAAAGTACTGATGTAAACAATCCAGCACAGAGTATTGAAGAAGTATTAGGAATCATACAAGAGGCAAGAATCCCTCTTGAGGTACCCAATTCGGGATCTGTGTCAATTGGTGGCAGCATGGACCTTGATGATGACTTAGATGATGTTGATCCTGAAGACATAGATACTAGTGGAGATTTTGTGTGCTGACTCTGATTCTACCTGTTCTCCACAATCGTAGTACATTTCAGTCTTCCATAGGTACATTAATTAAGGATATTATAATTATAATTTTTTAATTATTACTTTCTCCGTTTCAAAATATAGATGACGTTACGAAGATTCAAGTTTCAAAATAGATAACCTTCTATACATGGAGTATTGAATAAAAGAATTTTGGTTAACTCCAACAGCAGACGCAGGTTCGAAACCCGTTGGACATAGAACATGGGCATTAAATTACCACTCATTATGTCCTCTCCGTCTGTCCTCTGTCAGTTCGTGCACATCTCTGATTTACACCCCACTGGCACGTGGGGCCTTGTCGTGACTAGTGGGAGGGGTTTCGCCCGTAAGGGACTTTCCCTTTAATCCAAAGAATTTTCAACATTATCCCTATTTATTTCTCAATTGTAAGTAGAAATATTGTCTCTCTATTCTCAAATATTCAAGTTATCTAAATATGAAGTGCATTTTATTCATTTTAAAATATATTGGTTATTATTAAAAATACTTTTATATTTATTTATTATTTAAATAAAATATTATAATCTATGCTCTTGAGCTTTGTGCTATACTTGAAATGGTTTGCGATCAACATGGTACTCAACTTGAGTTGGTAGTGATTCTAGTTTGAAAATTGTCTCGGACTCATTTGCAACAGATGGGAGAAACAGGCACGATTATAATACTTGAAAGTCAGGTTCACGAGTCAAGAGGAAAGGCGGGTAACGACCTCCTACCATCGACCTCCCAGGTCATTGACCTCCAAAATGAGCTAAGAAGAGGTCTTACTGGACCATGATCTTTGACTTGGTTAGCTTCAATCTGTCGCATACACCTTTCAACACACCCTATGAGCCTAAAATCACTCGCTGCAACCTCCTAGAAGGGATGGTCGAGACCTTCGACATTCACGGGCAGGTCGTGAGGTGGGCCGAAAGGTCGATAGCGAGCTTATAGCTCGAGGCCGAAACGTCGCTAGCAAGCTTATAGCTCGAGGTCGAAAAGTCGTTAGTGAGCTTGTAGCTCTCTACCAGAGATGTGAATGACAAGGTATCCGATCTTAGGGAAACTCCACGAATCTAGGAGTAATTGACGGTATATGATACGATTCCACAATTATCCTAATTACCTACTGCCACGTAATTGAAGAGTCCTAATCAAAGAGGTAACTCATTATTCGGTGTATGTGATCGAATCACACACAGTCCACGGACAAGGGACATTACCTTGAGCTAATTTACTCAAAGATTATTCTCTTAAAATGCTAACTTAGGGATCGAAGCTATCCCCAAGGAGACAGCTCACTCCGGTGACCTAATCCTTTTCTTCTCAGGTTGCGGTTACGGATGTCGTCACGGTTTGGGATGACCTGGAGGCCACTTCCGAGTCCCATCAACTTTTGGTGTCGTCTGTGGAAATCTGAATATAGACGCCTAGCTTTTTCCCTATCCAAACACAAAAAAGAAGTAAGAATTGTGATGACTCAATAGCAACCAACAAGCGTTCAGCCACCACGCCGGGCAGGCCGCCTTGGCAGAACATAATTGCTCATTGGAGAATCAATGCCCGAGGACCCAGTCCCAATGGAAGACGATAACGATAACCCAGGATCAGCTGCTCAACCAGAACAATAGAGACCATCACGATTTGGGCCATCCTGGCAACAATGGTACCAACCCTAGAGTAGGGTGTTTGTTCCAACTAATCTCTTAGAGCTCATGGTGGCCGCTCTAGAAGGACTCTCAAGCAAGAGAGATTACATGTTAACAGGCCGAACTCCTATTCCATCTCCAAGGGAGACACAATCATCTCGAGATCAAGGGGGCTGTACATGGCTTGATCAACCTTGACCTTTCGGAGTAAGAAATGACCTCCAACCCAACTTGGAAGGTCAAGAGATGGGTCAAGCTTAGGCCGAAAGGGCCTCGCCTATGGCCAACTTGAGAGAAACCCTAAGCCATGAAAAGGCTTAACCGAGCCGTTATTTCGCGAGGTCAACAATAAGAGACTAGTCCTGACTAGCAAGGGACCTTGCTAAGAACTCCTCTTGGAGGAAGGATACCCCCTCGATGTAGCTTGATCGAAAGGATAGGTAGCGATGCTCTGCTGGTAGAATCGAATCCAATGAGGAAAGTGACACCCCCAATAGATGAGGAGGAAGTTGGAAATCAAGAGTTACAAATTGCTATGGATCTATCAGAGCCCTCACTTTTCATACACAGTAGTTTGATTCAAAGCACTGCAAGTGGAGGCAAAGTACAACGGCATGGGGGAGCCTTTACAGCACATAGATGAATACGTTTCCTATATGGAAATGATCGAGTTCCCCGATCATGTCAAATGCCAAGCTTTTCGGCCCACGCTGACCAAGAAAGCACAGTCCTGGTTCAAAGGAAACCCGGAAGCTAGTATCTCGAGCTGGACGCAACTGAAGGAGCTGTTTCTGAAGAACTATCAGAGCAGCAAAAGATCTGGAAAAGACATCAACGACTTGTTCAACATCAAACAGAAAGTTGGTGAGAGCACTAGGAGTTACTATAGTCATTTTAACGAGGAGGCAGTGGAGATTGAGCTGAACAATGATGCAATCAACATCACTACCTTCAAGCAAGGATTGCAGGGGGGTATGTAGCTCTAACACTGGCAGAAGAGCTAGTAAAGACCATCAAGGAGCTTCTAACACTTCTCGAGAAGTTGATAAAGGCCGAGGAAATAGCGGTTCAGAAGAAGATCCCTAGTTTTGCCTTAGCTATCGAAAAGGAGATTAAGGGGCGGTCGAAAAGCCTAGACTCATCAAAGCGAGACAGGAATTATCCCCATCCGAAAGGGGGACTTTCATGCAAAAAGAGGAAGACCGTTCCAAATCTAGTGACCACTCTCTTGATGACCTCATGGGCAGAGATACTAGTGGTCATGGAGAAGAAGGGCCTGTTAAAGCCACCTAGACCTCTCAAAACACCTCTGACCTAAAGGGACGCCATGAAGTTTTACCATTATCACAAGGATCATGGCCACCTCACAAAGGATTGCTTCGACCTCAAGAGTGAAATTGAGAGGCTGGTGAAAGAGTTAAAAGAATTCCTGGCTAGGAATATCGCTCTAGCTAATCCTCCTCCTATAGCCGCAAACCATCAGCGACCTCCTAATGGCGTGATAAAAGCCATAGAGAGGAGCTCGAAGCGAGCTCGGGGAGAAGATTCAAACCCCCTAATGGTGTCATTCTAGATTGGAGACTTCTTAGTATGCAAAATGCTGGTCGACACTAGTGAATGTCTTGTGCAAAAGGCATTCGACCAGATGGGGATAGATAGAAGCTCGCTGATAAAGTCAGACACTGCCTTGACCAGTTTTAATGGTAGCACGACCTATGTTAAGGGAATCTTATAGGTTCCAACTGCTATTTTTGTGGATGGTTGGGGAGTCACAGAGGTCATGGACTGGTTAGTAGTGGATGCACTCGGAACATATAATGCATCCTGGGAAGGAGAGGGGTCATGGACTTGAAATATGAAATCTCTTTGCTGAGCTATTGCATAAGGATCCCGATCGGGGAAACCTGTGTCACCTTAGAAGGAGATAAACAGTCGGTCGCCAAATGTTACCTTGCTGAAGGTAATAAGGAGGTTTCGGCCATGCCCAAGTAGGAAGATTTCATCGACCTTCCCAAGTAGAATGATGAATTCAGAATTCAGGCTGCCAGCAAAGACGAAAAGATCTTTCCCAATCCAGAATTTCCTGAAAAAGGGATGAAGATTAGGATTAAAGGGAAACTCACCGGTTCCCGACATGAGCATCGGTAAGTCTTCACCTGGCGACCCACCGACTTCAAAGGAATAGACCGAAAGATAGCAGAACATGTAGTCGGGCTTAAGCCAGGAGTTAAGCAGATAAAGTAAAAGAAAAGAACTTTTGCTCTAGAACGGAATGAAGTCATAGCCCGAGAAGTCCAAGCTCTTCTTGATGCTAGGATTTTGAAAGAGGTCTTATACCCGGAATGGTTTGCCAATCCAATAGTCGGGCCAAAGAAGGATGGCACGTGGAGAATGTGTGTAGATTTCACTATGCTGAACAAGTATGACAAAAAGGATTGATACCCCCTCCCGAGCTTCTATCAAATGACAGACTCAATGGCTGGTTACCCATGGTTGCCTTTTGTAGACGCCTACAAGGGGTATCATCAAATCCCAATGGCACTAGAGGATATGGAGAAGACCTCATTCATCGCTGAGGTCGGAACCTCCCGTTATACCAAGATTCCTTTCGGCTTAAAGAATGCGGGGGTTGAATTCCAACGAGCCATGCACAAGATCTTCAAGAATCAGCTCAGGAGAAACATTGAGGTCTGTGTAGATGATGTTGTAATCAAGTCCAAAACCTCGGAGAACTTCATCGAAGATGTCAGGGAGACCTTCCAAATGCTAAAAGCTGCTCATATGAAACTTAATCTTGAAAAATGCACCTTCGGGGTATCGACCAGAAAATTCCTGGGTTTCTTGATATCAGAACAGGGCATTGATAGCAACCCGGATAAAATAAAGGCTTTACTAGACATGGAACCTCCCAGGAGTATCAAGGAGGTACATAGCCTATTAGGGAAGATGGCAGCCTTGGGACGTTTCATCATTAGCAAGATGATAGACAAAGGAGAAAAGTTCTATGGCATCTTGAAAAAGCCGAGAGATTTCTAGTGGAATTAGGATTGTTGGATAGCTTTTAGGAGGTTGAAGGAATTTTTGGGAACACCCCGACAACTTGTCTCCCTTAGGTTAGAAGAAGAAATTTTAATGTACTTAACTGCAACAAAGAAGGCAGTAAGCTCGGTGCTACTAGTAGAAAGGTTAGGATTTTAGTTTCTAATATACTATGTAAGACGTTTGCTCCGAGGTCTTGAAATTAGGTATTCAGAAATCGAAAAATTCTTGTACCTGATTGTAATTACTTCAAGGACACTTAAGCCATATTTTGAAGCTTACCCGATAAGAGTTTTAACAAATCTTTCACTAAAACAAGCTCTGGCGAAACTCGAGCTATCGGGCAGGACGATGAAGTGGTCGCTCGTGCTCTCTGAATATCAAATTAACTTTGAGCCGAGGAAAGCTATCAAAACTCAAGCTCTCTCAGACTTCACAGAAGAATGTACAAGCGTTCCATTGGAGCTTGTAAGCACTTGTGAAGCCGATACCTGGACCACGTACAATGATGGTTGATCAGTCCTGCGTTAGTGAGAATTCTTACTTTGTGAAATACAACTTTCCAACCTCGAATAATGAATCCGAATATGAAGCTCTGTTAACAGGTCTAAGACTTATAAGAGCTCTGAAAATGGAAAAATTGCATGTCAAAACTAATTCACAAATTATAGCTAGCCATGTCGTTATAGAATCGGAAGCTAGGGAGGAAAATATGATTAAATATCTCAAAAGAGTAAAGACATAACATCCGAACTTGAGTATTTTCTTATTGAGCAAATACCCAAAGAGCAAAATTCAGAGGCCGATACATTAACCGAGGTCTACCGAGAGCTAGTAGGGGCGAAGGCTGAGTTAATAGTGGAATAGTTATACTTTCCCAGCATAAACTAAGAAGAGAACTCGGTTAAAGATGATTAGGCCAATTGGAGATACCGAATCTTCAAATTCCTAAAAGATGGTGACCTCCCGCAAGACGACAAAAGCTTGCTGAATAAGGAAATGGGCACCTTTTTATGTCCTGATAGGTGATGACGAAGTGTACAGAAGGTCTTATACATGGCTGTTACTTAAGTGCTTGAACAAGGGAGAAGGAGAATATGCCATTGAAGAGGTACATAGTGGGATATGTGGATCTCACATAGGAGTGAAAACTATCGCGAAGAAGATTCTAGGGACTGGTTATTACTGGCCTACGATGGTTTCTGACATTGAAAGCATTATTAAAAAATGTGAGAGCTGTCAGTTGCATGGAAACAAGTCGCATGTATCCATTAGCACGTCGGATCCTTTTGACATCTGGGGTATCGACATGCTAGAACCCTTTTCGAAAAGAGTGGGGGGTGTCCAATTCCTGGTTGTTACTGTGGAATACTTCATTAGATAGGTTGAAGCCAGACCAATGATAGCAATTTCATAACCAAAGGTACAGTCCTTTGTATGGAGAAATATTGTGTGTAGGTTCGGGATTCCCCAAGCTATTATCTCAGACTGTGGCAGGTAATTCATAGGTGATCCATTCAAGACTTTCTATGAAAACTTGAACATAGAACAAAGATTGACCTTTGTAGTTCATCCACAGGCGAACGAGTTGGCCAAAGTTACAAATAGAACCATTCTAGAAGGATTCAAGAAACAACTTACTGAACTTGAGAAGGAAGGCTGAAAACCTTCATGGTCGCAAGAAATTCCAAGCATCCTATGGGCATACAGAACCATGCCTAGGAAAGCTACTAGAGAAACACTATTTAGTCTATGTTTCGGAGCATAAGCTGTGATGTCAGTCGAGGTTGGAATGAAGTCATTAAGATTGACTGAATATGATTCAGCCTCAAACAAGTTGGAGAGAAGGGTGGACCTCGACCTCCATGAAGAAGTTAGGAATAAAGTTGCGGAAGCCGATAGAAGATATAAAAGCCGATAGCCGATAGACATAATCCAAGAAGTCCACAAAGGAGGAAGCTATATGCTAGCCGATCTCAAAGGAAGACAACTCCTAAGGCCTTGGAATGTTTGCCACTTTGAAATTCTATGCTTAAAGGCTTTCCAAGATTTTCAAAACCTGGCAAGTTCGTTATATGGTCGAAAAGAGCTCGCTAAACGAAGCTTGTTGATCGACAAAGAAGTGTTGAAAGGAGCCTACCAAAAAAAGCTTGCTGATCGACGAGGAATAGCTGAAAAGAGCTCACCAAAAGGAGCTCGTTGAACAAATTTTGCTTATCGGCAAGGAAATGCTGAAGGGAGCTTGCTGATTTGCGAGGAAGTCTCAGTGACCTTCTATGTTTTGTTTGAGCAAAGTGCATGCCAATTTTCAGAAGTATAAAGAAACAAGTGTTGAGTTTGTAGAGCTCATTCAGAAATTGTTTCTGCTTATTTAAGTTTCAAAGCCAGTTCAGATTATTATGCAAGTGTTAAGTGTTGAAGCAAAAATAGCAAAGACACCTGGATAAATTTGTGATGCATAAGAAGAAAAAGCATTAGGTACGAGACTAGAAATATAAGCTCAAAGAGCTGAACATTGTATACAAAGATGAAGATAAAGGACGATGTGAGAGCCTATTCTGTTACAAAGTTAATCTTCATCATCGTTGTCCCTTGGAGCCTCCAATGAGCTCGGCAAGGCCTTCTCCTCCACAACTACTTCTCGACTGGTGGTGTTTGAGGGAGCTGCAAGGTAACCAACAATATTGTGAAATGGAGGTCTACCTAAGGATACACAAGTAGCTCGGAAAAGGTCGAGTTCCTCATTGAAATCAACATATAAGGGATGAAAGGGGTAATGAGTAATCAAATCTCCATAGCCCTGGATAATTGTTCCTTCAGGTCGGGAAAATGCTAGGGGGGAAATGTCATGGACTACCTTAGCAGCCTCTACCTCAGTAGGTGCTTCCATGACGTCTTTCCTTTTCCCAAAGGGACCCTCACCAGCTTGACCGACCTCTTCCAAAACCTTAGCGGTGGTGACCTCTTCCTAAAAGGTCGCAACAGGGTCTTCCTTCTCCCAAGGAAGGGGTGCTACGGCATTTGGATGGTATAGCCCTCCGTGGACCTCTGGATTAGTCTTCAAATCCTCGTTGAACTCCCGAAGCTTGTCAATTAAATTGACATAGAGCCCGTAAAGCTAAGGTCGGAGGATGGACCCCACGTAAGCCTGGAAAGCAGGGATCCCTTCGAGCTTGGTCAGGGATAGACAGCCATCTTCGTCACAAATGCTCTGAAAGTCCCCAAGCCAAGCCGAGCCTCGAGCTCCAGGATATGATCACTCTGTTTGTTGCCAAGCTCAAACAGTTGGTCATTTTTCTGAACAACAACTCCTAGAGCTGAAGACATGATCAGATTCTCAGCTTTGGCCTCTTCTATGTTCTTTTTGCACTCTTGCAGAAGGTTAAACACATCGGTATAGGTGGCATTGGATTTTTCAGCAAAGGCTGCAACCTCTACATTCTCTTTTGCAAGACGAGCCCTCTCGTACTGAACCTTTGAGACCAAGGTATAGAACTCCTGGTCCTTCTATACCCTCTCCATTTGTCTCTTTGGTCGCTCACTTAAGAAGACATGATTTTGCAAACGGAAAAGAAGAGGGTCAGTACTCAAGACAAGCCGAAACATACAAACCAAAACAGAAGTAACTACAAAAGATGCAGAGACTAATGTGACTTACTATGGTGTGGAGAGAGGCTATGAAGCAATCAAGCTCCTCATCTGTAAGTTGCCGGCATATGTTCGAGTCAACTTGAGGCACACACTCCATAAAAAATTACTAGGAGTGTGGCCATTGAAACAGCGAGTCCGAAGACTCCATGGCCAGGTCAGGGACCCACCTTGTGGCCCCCTTATCAGTGTGGGATTCCGCAGTCTCTTCAATGTTTTGGCGACCTTTTCGGCAGCACAGCCACTGAACTCCAGCCTCGTCTTCAAGGTTGTTGGAGCTTTCCCTTTCGCCGAAGAGGTTTCGAGAAGCTGCTTCTCCGATTGAGTTGACTGGGAGGTAGGGGAAGAAGACGAAATGACTATCTTTGTGGGCTTGTCAGAAGCTCGAAAAGTAGCAGCCTTAGAGCTCCTCTTCAGAGCAGTCCGGGTTCGGCCAGCCATAACAACCTTTCGGCTTCCACTCTGGGGGATAGGGATCCTGAAAGAGGACCCCCAGAGGTCACGACAGCAGTAGCAGTAGCACTAGTAGCGGCAAGGATAGTTGAAGAGGTGCCAGTCGAATGGTCAAGACCATTAGCAAGAGCTCAGGAAGCTAGTGACCCTTCCGGCTGACCTCTTTGAGAAGTGGTGATGCTCGACTTCAAGAGCCACGCAATCCTCATTGTTGCAAAACATAGAAAAAAGACAGGTTAATATGCTGAAAGGTTAGAAAAGACTCGTTGAAAGTTTAAAAGAAACAGAGAAGGCCCTAACCCGTAGGAAGAAATCCCATAGCTCTCTCAAGGGAAGGAAGGTCGCGATCAGCTGGACTCCATAACCCAGCAGAAGGAAGAAAAAAGACGGGCCAGAATGGCTGGGTGCATCCGACCTTCTCAATGTCAGAGCAGGCTAGATCAATTAGAAAGGTTCTATCCCTCTCCAACTCGCCAGCTGGGGTAGGGAGGCCATTGTAAAATGTTTTGCTCAAATTTCAGTTCGGGTAGGGTTTGGAAGCCTAGCGAAGAAGAAGGAATCCTTCCAATCCCCTTCGAAAGATTGGAAGGGACTACCAGTTTGTACCTAGGGTTAAATTGAAAATATCCTACACTAGCTCTATTTGGTGCTGAAAGGACACTGACTTTGAAAAAACACCTAAAGAGCTCCAGAGATATCGGAACCCGGTAGATGTGATAGGTTGCAATGAATCCAACTATAGTTCACATGGCATTGGAAACGAGCTGTGTAAGGGGAAATTCCAGAAGCTCTCGATCCTGGTTGCAATAATTTTAAATCACTCATTTATTTATTATATGATGATGAACACCAATATAATATTGAACTTATCCATAATTTCACAACAAGAATTAAAGAGGCCTAAATTAGCAAAAACTAGAATAATTGACATTGGCTAAGATATCATTTTTTTCTTTGGAAATCTTGATCGATCGAGTGCCCATACATCAATCTAAATTAAGATCCACTAGGTTTTCTTTTGTCTCTTGTTTTATTTTTTTGGGTTGTTTTGTATTGTCCATAAAGGTATGAAGTAAAAACCCATAGGGTCATACCTAAAGCAATCCCTTTCTCTGCTTTGAAGAAACTATTGTTGGTGGGGTCCAAAAGTGATGGGCTGGATCACCCCGCAGATCCTGATGGAGCTCCACCGTCAGCAGAATGAGAAGATAAGAAAAAGGGGTCGCCGGAGTGGGCTCTCGCTCGGGGACGAGCTTCGATGCCTAGGTTAGTAATCTGGGAAAGTTTTCCGGTCAAGATCATTCCCTTGAAAGCTAGAGAATCCTCTTTTTCCTTAGGTGTTTTTTATTTAAGTAATTAGAAGAATGATCCATTACCTCTTGGAATTTGGTTCCCTTTACGTCGTTCTAGGCAATCAGGATAACTGTAGCATTTAATCAAATCCCGCCAGTTGCTCCTAGGATCTCAAAGTTTCTCTGGGACAAGGGATCTTTCCATTCACTTCTCTGTGAGAGTTGCGAGCTCACTAGCCGACCTTTAGACCAACTTTGCAACCTCCCCGTGGACATTGAGAAACTTGAACATCTCTTTTGGTGAGGTTACACCGAGTGATCCTTGGCTTCTTGGAATGACTAGGAGTTGGACACCAGTGGTCGCGGCATGGAAGATTTATGATTCGAACCGGAGCTTGCCAGATCGAAGTCAAGGTCTAGCAAGCCCTTTGCACGAGCTCATTTCGGAGGTCGGTGACCTCTAGGTCTATGACCTGGGAGGTCGATGGTGCCGAGTTGCTTGCCTATGCGTGTGCTCGTTGACTCCGTGAGTCTAACTTTTAGGTATTGAAGGTATAGGGCCCTCTGGCTTATTTGGGTTGACTTTTAGTCCAGGTCCTGCCCGTTTCACCCATGATTACCCCCCTTTAGACCTGGTGAGCTCCTTGGTCGCTGGTGCCTAAATTACCATCTTTAGGCCATTTTTACTACTAGGTCTGCTAATTCCTTGCAGTAGCAAACTTCTGAGGTACCTTTTCATTTGTGTCTTTAGTTGGGAGCTACAAGCTAGCTATACAATTTTTTGGCCTCGAGTAGAGTCATGCACACCTGGTCATGGCATGAAAGGTCCATGAGCAAGGCTATAATTCACAAGGTCGCAGGTCATGGTCTCGTGAGTCTCTGTCACGCTTATTTGGATTTCAATAACCTCGGGGTCCATGACCCCTAAGAGCGGTGGTTGAAAGTTTTTGCCCACTCACACCTCGGGACTTGCCAACATGACTTTTGGATATTCTAGATTATCTCTTATAGGTCGCAAGTCTGTCCTTCAGGTGTTGAGGATCACCATCTTGAGGCTGGGGACCCTCCCTTCAGGCATTAGAAATTACCATTTTTCGGCTGCGGGTCCGACTATCAGGTATTAAAAGCTATCATCTCCAAGTCTTCAATAGGGCTTTCAGGTATTCATGGGCTATTGTCTCTACGTTGCGATCTCTGGGATAGTTTTTTCTTGCAATCGTTTTTCAGAGACTGATCTTCAAGTATTTTAAGGATTACCAGCTTGAGGCCATGGCTCTCAGTAAAGGATTGAGAGAACACTACTAAAGAAGAATCCTTTAAAGATTCTCAACATTTCCCTCAAGATGAGTCCATCCGGAAGTGCTGGTAGAAGAGTGGCCACTGGAGCTATGGACTAGCGTGTTAAATCCAAGAAGGTGAAGTTGGCTAAGGGGAAAGATGTTAGTCAGTAAGGAGGAGGCAGCTGCTATCAAATCTGCAAGAAGATCTCTGAAGATTGCCTGGTTTGGGTTTCGGCAGCTCCGACTCGCATCACTTTTCTAATGGAAGCACTGCGTTTTTTTTTTTTGTTTTCTGAGGAAGAGTTGGGGTGGGTTAAGTTTCTGAACCGTCGACCCGTCCCAAGTCAGGGGGGATCTGACTCACTTTGAATTTCCCGGGTTTCCTTGTTTGATCCAAATTCAGATTCTCCCAAATCTTAAGGATATTCTTAAACTCCTCTTCCTATCAGAATTTCGCAGAGCTCCCTCTTACTATTTCTCCTTTGTCTCCAGCACGAGCGTTCTGCCTCCCCCGGACGTTTTCTTGTCCCCTCAAGGCTTTACCGAGTGATTTCCCTCTTATTTTTTTTTTGGAAAAAGTTTATATCTCTCTTTTTATGTTGACCGTGTCTATTTCTTCTTCCTCTCGGGCTGGTGGATCCACACCCTTTTCCTCCTCCATAGGTTCAGAGAATGATGTTTCTTATCTTCCCCCTATGTTGGATAGTGCTCCTCTGGTGAAAACTGAAACCTTTGAGCTTTCTAACACATAGGCTTACCTTAGCCCTTCTATTCTAAGCCCTAGTCTTGTCTTCTAGCTGTGTGGTGAGTTAGGTCTCGATAAGGTTGTGATCAAAGCCACTAAGGGACATGAACATGCTTATAGCAAGCGTGACGGACACATTAGTCCTCTATAGTGCTAATCTTAGGGGAGGCATTTTGCTAATAGACATTCACCATTTGTTCTTCGATAATGCCTATTTTTGGCACTTTTCTTTGTCCCAGCTTGTGACCAATTCTTTTTTGACAATGGTTGCCTTCATAGCCACTTGCCACCTTTACAAAGTTTCGGTTTCTCTGGAACTTTTAAAGTGCTTTTACAGAATTGGTGTCTCCTTTATGTCTAAGGGCGGCACAGCATGTCTCCGGTTTGTCCGTCACCATAATTTAGTTGGTCCCTTCCTGTAATTTGCAGGGGAGTGGAAACCCCTTTTCTTTTTTGCTTGTTTCCCAAACCATTCTCTTAGGCTTGAAAATTACCCGGATTGGAATTTGAATCGAACTTTTTTCTGTTGACCAAGTTGAAAGTAGGGATTTTCTTTTGGGTTTGATTAATTCTGGCAAGCCCACAGTGGGGTGCTCCGTACCAGTTTGGCCTGAAGCCTTCCTCCGTTCTGCTGGGCTTGGACAGCTGGCAAAGCGTGACCTCCTTTCCCTCAAGAAGTCTATGGGAATACCTTCTTCTAATAGGTAGAGCTCTTCGTGTTGATCGAACTCCGGTGTCTTCTAAATTGGTTTTGACATTCTTCCTTTTTTTTTTTGTGTTTTTGTAGCAATAAAGATACTCTCGTGGCTTAGTGCTTTTTGTTAATCTAATACCTCTGGGGGTAGAGGTCGGGGCTCTGCTAGCCCTTCCCCATCTAGGATCTCAGTTGCTAAAATTTCTATTCCTCGAGGTCGGGGAAGAACTATTGTGGCTGAAAGGACTTCGGGGCCTCAAAAGGAGACTCCACTGCTGCGGGGATGACTCCTTCCAGCAGACCTGCTAAGATCTCCCTCTCATCTTCTTCTCCCTTTTCCCTTTACCAAGAGAAGGTCGTTTTGGGTCCCTCTGGAAAGGGAAAGAACCCAGCTGCCCCCGGTCCTATGCCTTCATTCCTGGGTTAGGCCAGGAAGAAGTCTTGGGACTCTTAACAAGCTGGGTGACTCTGTTCTGGTTGCTCGCCCTAATGATGGGAATGCAAGGTAGGCCCTTGCCTTGGCCATGGAGACATTTGATTCTCTATTCCAATGGCCTCATGCTAATTCTTTCTTGATGAAGTGCATTCAACCAGTTGACCAGGAGATCTATCAGTAGCTGACTGATGAGGAGATTGGAAAATTTGGAGCCTCCTTCTATGCTGGGGTAAGTTGCTTCTGGCGACCTCAGTCTGCCTTTATCTTTTGATAACTTTACTTGTTGATTTACTCCTTCCTTCCTTTGCAGGGTCATGTGGTCCTTGGAGAGCTGCTGAAAAGGTAAGCTGAGAGAGCTTCGAAAGACCGGGAGTTCGGATCCTTAGTAGAGGAGCTTCAGGGGGCCAAGGCTCAACTGGAGGGGAAAGTTACTGACCTCTATGCCTCACTTGAGTCTTCCAAAAAGTTCCTCATTGCAAGCGAGAAAAACGTTGCTGAGGCCACTGCTGCTAGCGAGAGTTTATCCAAGGCGCTGGATATGGTCGAAAAAAAATTGGACGAGCTGGAGGCAAGCAACAATGAGCTTGAGGCCAAGCTGGAGAACCTGCAAGGGGTTTGCGATAAGGAAGACTTCCTTTCTATGGAGAAGCTAGCGGAGGTCCCTGCTTTCCAGGAGTTCATGCAGTCCTTATTGGGGCCTCAGTTGATGTCTCAGTATACTGGGATCATGGACGAACTTAGTGAACTCAATCCTGGGCTGAAGACCAATCCTGAGATTGATTCTAGTCTTTACTGCCCTGGGTTGGTTACTTCCCTCCCCTGGGAAAAAGTGGGCCAGGAAGTGCCCTCCCCTAAAGAGGGCTACAGTAGAATCTTTGGCCAAGGTCAATGAGGCTAGGGAAGCTTTTTCTAAGGAGGGGAAAGAGGTCGTGGAGGCTGTTTAGGATGAGGAGGTTCTTGGCATCACTCCTTGCGCTATGGCCTCTCCTGAAGGTATCCCCATCGTTCTGGGTTCATATTACTTTGTGAAAATGTTTCCCTATCTTTCGAATGCTTTTTTTGGGGGAGGCATTTGACCTTTTTTCAAATCTCATCATTTGCCCTTAGTTGCTCCCTGTCTGATCATGTTGTTGGCTTGTTCGATAGGCACTTCGGCCCCAGCTCCTCTTGGCAGCTTCATTCTTGCCAGTATCCCAGTAGAGGAGGATGATGGCGATGATGCCCCTCTAGTGCAGCGTCCAGCTTGAAATAATTCTGTGCTGTCATTCCCAGGGCCACCCCAAACCTCCCATTTTGATATTCTTATTACTATTTGCTCTTTCGATGTATTGAATACTTGGTAGGGGTTTATTTGTGGTCTTCTGCTTTATTTTTTGTTTTTATGCACTACTTAGTATTTTTCTGTCTCGGCTTCGAGCAATTTTTCTGCTCTTCATGCACAGCTTTTCAGCAATTGCATGCTTGCATAATTGAACTACCATTCGGGTAACTTAGATTAATACAAGCGTAATGACTGTATAATCGTTAGGAGAACTTAGCTTTAAATCACGCTGAGCTCGTTGAGGTCATTGCCGTATGTGACCAGTTGGTCCAAGAGGTCTTTCGTATTTTAGATGACCTTTAGGCATAAAACCTTTTTAAGTGACAGGCATTCCAAGGTCTCAGGAGTTGTCTCCCGTCAAGATCACCTAGTTTGTAGCTCCCTCCTTTATGGACTTCTTAGACTAGGTAGGGTCCCTCCCAGCCTTCCTGTAGCTTGGTCAATTGACCTTGTTTGAAAACATCTGACCTCTTAACTACCATTTCTCCAAATGCGAAATGTCTTTCTTTCACTCGCTTGTTGAACAAATTTGTTACTTGCCTTTTGTATGTCCTATCTACTTCAGTTGCCTTGTTTCTGACCTCTTCAAGGAGGCCGAGCTCTGCTCTTCTCTCCCTCTTGTTTAAGACTAAGTTGTACTCGATCAGTCTTAAGGATGTTTTCCCAACCTCAACTATCATTAATGCTTTTGCTCCGAAGCATAGACTAAATGGTGTTTCTACTGTAGCTTTTCTGGGTGTGGTCCTGTATGCCCACAGTATGCTAGGGATCTCATTTGCCCAATCTGCATTGCGACCAACTTTCTCAAGCTCAATGAGTCTCTTTTTTAGTCGTTCTAGGATTGTTCGGTTTGTAACCTCTATTAACCCGTTAGCTTGTGGGTAAGCCACAGACGTCAGCCCTTGCTCAACGAGGAGGTTCTCACAGAAGGTCTTGAATGGATGGCCAGTAAACTGTCGGCCGTTGTCTGAAATGATGGCTCGTGGGATCCCAAATCTGTATACAATGTCTCTCCATACAAAAGAATGAACCTTTTGAGATGAGATCACTGTCATGGGTTCCGCTTCGACCCATCTTGTGAAATACTTCACAGCGACTATGAGGAATTTCGCAACCCCACTCCATTTGTGAAAGGTTCGAGAATGTCAATTCCCCATATGTCAAATTGTACTAAGGCATTGATTGGTTGGTATTTCACTAGTGGATTTGTTCCCATGCAGCTGGCAACTGGTGCATTTCTGTATGGCCACCTCAACGTCTACAACCATTGTCGGCCAGTAATGCCCTGTTCATAGGATTTTCTTTGCGACAGTCTCGCTCCTATGTGAGAGCCTCATATTCCACTATGTACCTCGTTAATTACATATCTACCTTCCCCTGGACTCAAACACTTGAGCAGTAGCCATGTATACAACCCTCGGTATACCTCATCATCCCCAATCAAGACATAGCGAGGTGCCCATCTTCACACTTGACGAGCTTCCTTTGGGTCCTCAGGGAGGTCGCTGTGTTTAAGGAATCTGAGGATTGGGTATCTCCAGTCTGCTTGATCCTCTATGATCAGACTTTCCTATTGATCAATGTGGGGAGAGAGTAGTTGCTCCACAAGCTGCTCGGCATTGGTTCCGGCTACTTCTTTGTAGACTTTGGACAGAGTGTCCGCTTCTGAGTTTTGCTCTTAGGGAATCTGTTAAATGAGAAAGTAGTCAAGCTTTGATATGATGTCTCTTACTCTTTTGAGATAGTTGACCATGTTATTTTCTCTAGCTTTGTATTTTCTAGCTACTTGGTTGGCTTTGACTTGTGAGTCTGTTTTGGAATGCAATTTCTGCACTTTGAGAGCCTTTACAAGTCTTAGGCCTACTAAGAGAGCTTCATATTCGGATTCATTGTTCGAGGTTTGGAAGTTGTACTTCACAAAGTAAGGGATTCTCACTCCCTCAGGGCTGATCAGTATAATCCCTGCCCTTGAATTATCCTTCTTCGTAAACCCGTCCCTGAACATGGTCCAGATATTGCCTTCACAAGCATCTATAGGCCCTAGTGGTGCCCTAGTACATTCTTCTACGAAGTCTGAAAGGGCTTGAGCTTTGATAGCTTTCCTTGGCTTAAATTGAATTTGGTACCCAGAGAAATCAAGGGACCCCTTCATCATCTTGCCTGAGAGTTCAGGCTTTGCTAGAGCTTGTTTCAGAGGTAAATTTGTTAGAACTCTTATTGAATAAGCTTCAAAATACGGCCTTAATTTCCATGAAGTGATAATGATGAGGTACAGAAATTTCTCGAGGTCTGTATATCTAGTCTCAGGACCTTGAAGTAAATGGCTAACATAATAAATAGGAAATTGTTGACCTGACCTTTCTACTATTAATACCAAGCTTATTGCCTTTTCGATCACAGTTAGGTATATACAAATTTCTTCTCCTGATATTAGGGAGACAAGTTGAGGAGGTCTACCCAGAAAGTCCTTCAGCTTGATGAACGTTTCCAAACAGCTTTCAGACCACTGGAAGTCCTTTGGCTTTTTTATGGCGTCATAGAATTTTTCTCCTTTGTCTGCCATCTTGTTGATAAAGCGTCCTAGAGCCGCCATTTTTCTTGCTAGGCTCTATACTTCTTTGAGGTTTTTAGGAGGTTCCATGTCCAGCAGAGCTTTGATCTTGTTTGGGTTGGCATCAATGCCTTGCTCCGAGATCATGAAGCCTAGGAACTTTCCTGTGGACAGCCCGGAGGTGCATTGATCCTGGTTGAGCTTTATGTGAGCAGTCTTCAGGGTTTGGAAGGTTATGCAGATGTCCCCTATGAAATCTTCTGTAGTTTTGGATTTGATCACTATGTCATCCACGTAAACCTCAATATTTTGCCCAAGCTGCTTTTTGAAAATTTTGTGCTTTGCTAGCTGAAATTCTACCCCGGCGTTTTTCAAATCGAAAGTCATCTTGGTGTAAAAATAAGTCCTAACCTCCCTGATGAAGGAGGTCATTTCCATGTCTTCAAGGGCCATTGGAATCTGGTTGTACCCTTTGTATGAGTCGAGGAAACACAGCCACTGATACCCGGCTGTAGAGTCTACCATTTGGTCAATGCTGGGAAGGGAATAGGAGTCTTTTTGGCAAAATTTGTTCATTGTAGTGAAGTCTACACACATCCTCCATGTCCCCTCCTCCTTTGGTACCACTACAGGATTGGCCGGCCATTCCGGGTACACTACCTCTTTCATAAGCCTAGCATCAAGAAGAGCTTGGACTTCCTTTGCTATAACCTCGTTGCACTATGGGGCAAAGGTCATCTTCTTTAGCTTCATTGGCTTGAGCCCGACCTTGTGTTCTGCAATGGTTTGGCCGACTCCTTCGAGGTCGCTAGGCTGCCACCTGAAGACTTCCAGATTTTCTTCAAGGGATCCCACCAGCTTCCCTTTAATCTTTTGGGGTTGGAGCTCTCCAATTTTGTTCCCTTTCTTAGGGAATTTAGGATTACTAAAGAATTTCTTTCCCTTTCCAGCCGCTTGAATTCTAAAGTGGTCATCCTTTTTAGGGAGGTCGATGCACTCCTTTGGTTTGGGCTCCAGGGAGCTCTCTTCATTACCCTCAGCTAGGTAACACTATGCAGCCCTTTGCCTGTCTCCTTCAAGGGTAATCCAAACCTCTCTGGCCTGGATTCTTATGCTGTAGCTGAGCAGGGAGATCTCTGCTTTTAGGTCCATGACCCCCTTGCGACCAAGTACGACATTGTAATTCCCGGGGGCATCTACCACCATCTAGTCCATAATCTTGGTGACTTCCTTGCCATCCACTCTAACCATGGTTGGGACTCTCAGGATTTCGTCAGCGTAGGTCGTACTGCCATTGAAACTAGTCAGTGCAGTGTCTAATTTCTGCAGCTAGCTTTTGTCAATCCCCATTTGATCGAATGCCTTGTGATAAAGGACATTGACTGCAATTCCGGTGTCTACCAGGATTTTCCTCACTAGGAAGTCACCGACCTGGAGTGACATCGTTAGGGGCTCTGAATCTCCCCCTCGAGTTCGTTTCAATTTCCTCTCTATGGCATTTATCTTACCGACTGGGGCCCTTTGATTTTGCGGGGCCGCTGGTGGTGGGTTTGCAAGCCCTGCATTTTTTGCCAAGAAATCTTGTAGGTGACCTTCTTTTATAAGCCTCTCAATCTCATGTTTGTGGTCACAGCAATCCTCCGTGAGATGGCCATGATCCTTATGGTAGTGGCAGAACTTTTCCTGGTCTCTATTTTCGGCAGGACTCTTGAGGGGCCTGGGTGGCTTGAGAAGGTCTTTCTTTTCCATGACCTCAGCTCCTGATGTCTTGAGCGGTGTGAGTACAAGGTCGAGGATGGTTTTCCTTCTTTCGTCTGAGATTCCCCCCTTGGGGTGGAGATCTTTTTTGTCCCATTTTGTTTTGTGAGGACTATTTGGATGTCCTCTATTGTCTCTATTTGTAGCTGAGGTGAATCCCGGGATCTTATTTTGAGCCACTGTTTCTTTAGCCTTGAACAGCTTTTCCAAGAGCATTTGTAGCTCATTAATTGTTTTTACCGACTCCTCGGCCAGTCTGAGGGCAACGTACCCCTTTGCAACCCTTGCTTGAATGCAATGATGTAGATGATATCATTCTTTTGCTCGATCTCCACTGCTTCGTCGTTGAAACGACTGTAATAGCTCCGGGTGCTCTCACCGACCTTTTGTTTGATGAGGAAGAGGTCGTTGATGTCTTTCTCACATCTCGTGTTGCTCTAGTAATTTTTCAGAAATAGCTCTTTTAGCTACGACCAGCTTGAGATGCTTGTCTCAAGGATTCCTTTGAACTATGATTGAGCCTTTTTAGTCAGCGTGGACCTGAAGGCTCATTTGATGTGGTCGGGGTGTTCAAACATCTCTATATATTAGACGTACTCATCAATGTGTTGCTGTGGCTCCCCAGTACCATGATATTTTTTTCTCTAGTTGTGGATCTTTGCAGCCTGAAGGCATCTTGGCTGTTCGGATGCTGTGGACAAATGGTGGTTAGATCTACAGTGTTTTGTCGCTCCTGAATGGATGAGGAAGCTGCTCTTCTCAATGGGTTGGGGGCTACCCTCGAGCGTTTTTGCACATCATTTCGATCAGGCTACGATGATGTGGTATCCTTATCCCATGTGGAGTTCACGGCAAGCTTCTATGCTCTTTGGGGGTTGAATCCTGTCCATGGCTTCCAGAGATGTTAGCTCGATTGAGATTGTCTCTTAGGTCATACCCTGATGTGATTCACTTGAATTATGGTTGGAATTTCAACATCCATCTATCTATACCCAAGGGTACTCATAATATGAAATTTTGCCCAAGACTTCAATAAGAGATTCAAGCTAGTGACCATGATTGTCTTCCAATATGATCTATTAGTTTGGATTTCTTCAACCCAAATCAATTACCCTAGCCAAGCATTGATAAATCCTAAAGTTTTACTAAGAACCCTAGAAGAGCCCTAGCAACTCTCGGTCAAGTAGCATTTTGAATCCATTTGGAATTCAATCAATTTCTGAAAAGTGTTTGTCAAGTTAATTGTTAAAATGCAATACTAATGAGGGACTATTTATAGGCGTAGCCCCAAACATGATTAGGGACTTAATTAGGCCTCTTAGGCTAGCTTAGAACATAAAGATAGCAGCTAACAGTAAGTGGAAAAGTCCAATTAAAGTCAAGATACTAAGGCTGTAAAAATTTTGGCAGTTTTCACCAATTGTCCAGCTTGTGCAGCCATACTTCCAAGGCTTCAAATGGCTTGATTTCTTCATTAAACATTCCTCCTTGATGTCTTCTATCATCCACAAGTTGAGTTCTTTCCTTGGTTTAGCCTCCATCGACGGTTGTGCTTCAAACAATGTGGTAAAGTCTAGCAAAGTCTCAACACATTTGCTGAAAGTTTCAGCCTTGTTCATTCAATTTCCAACCTTGAAATGTCT
>JAOXNR010008450.1:0-33056 GCA_028571225.1 Parsonsia alboflavescens
TATGCCATAAACAATAATAATTAAATGTATCACAAAGATATTATTATTATGCCTTTCAATAATAAAAATAATGAAAACAAGCAATATCAGGTTTTCATGAACTTCTCATTAGTAGGGAATAACTGAATCAATTCTTTAGGTAATTTCATGTTTCAACAGTAAAAGTTTTCCTAACCAAGATTCAAGGAAATCAAGGAATTACTAACTAAAGATTCGAGAGCTAGAGATTATATATAGGAACTTATCCTTTCCTCTGTTATTCTGTTACCGACATGCAGAATATCTCAAAAATTCTGTTATTATGTTATTCTATTTTTTTTTTTAAAATCATCATATATTAAGGATACTAAATCCTCTCAAGAAGCCTAACGGTACAAATACACAGGAGGCAAAGAAAGCTATTAAGAAAAATAGTTTTATGGTTCCAGTTCCAGATAATTAGATTTAACTCAATTATCAAAACATATCTATGCATATTACAAATTTACTTGAAATTTTTTTTATCAGATATCAGATAATTCAGATGTAGGAATTATCTATTGCAGTTCAAGTTAAAAATCAGAAATGAATATATACAGTATATATGCTCTAAGTGCTTTCCTTATTCTGATTTACTACTGCAATTCCTGTTTTTAGATGGATTTTGTCGTTTCATGAGTGAAGCTTCTACTGGATGTTTTTTTTTTTTAAAAAAAAATCTTCACAAAAACTATAACAGTCAAATCAGCCCTAAAAATTTGATCTGTGATCGGGAATTAGGAAACGTGAAACATCAAATCATTATGTTTTTTTTTTTTTTAAGGTCAATAACACCAGGATTGCGAAAGGACAAAAAGAAAGGTGTCCACCAAGAAAAATCTATGGGACAGCTGGAACCACCATATAGCATAATATTCGAAACAGTAAACAAGAACAAGAACAGAAAACATAATATTGCATAATTATTCATAACATCAGTAAACAGGAACAAATGATCGGGAAACAATAACGCATGCTCTGATACCAATGAAAGATATTATATCCTCTATGATACAGAAACAGATTCTAATAATAACTTACAAAATCATATTCTGATAATAACTTGCGGAAGACATGCCTGAGATCAAATTGAATCACTGATCAGAAAGTGTATCACAATTATGAACATACCTTACTAGTCAAAGATTATAAGCCCTTTGCAATCCTGAGAATCAAAGTTTGATAAAATATGATAGAGGGAATATATTGTTCTCTGTAAAAACATATGTTAATAGTAAAGTCATATACTAATTTTTATAGTTGTCTAAAACAAGTTATCTGAAGGAGTTGTCTAGAAAGAAAAGTCATATCACTTTATTTTAATTAACTTCTCTTCAGTAGTTGTTTTTACTAAGGGACATATCCCATCATTGGCGATCCATAATTCCAGCAAGGTTAAGATAAACTCTTAATTAATTATTTCCACTTTTTCACAATTTACATGAAAGTTTCAACTCCCAAATTCCTCATATAAATATATATATATATATATATATATAAATTAATATTAATATTTATATAAGTTGTTGCTTAATTCATCTTGTTCTTGTTATACTTCTCCTGTAACAGGAACTTGAAACATTGGTCGAGGAACTCCATGAAGAAGTTGTCTACATGGTGTCAAAAACTGGTGGCCATCTGAGTTCAAGCCTCGGGGTGGCAGAGCTCACGGTTGCTCTTCATCACTTGTTCAATACCCTAGACAATAAAATCATCTGGGATGTCGGTCACCAGGTGATCATTCTTGTCTTGTGTTTCCTAAATAAAACAGATGATTGGAACTCTTTGTTGATTAATTGGTTGCTGGGCTCATTAATGTGTACAATTCTTGAATTTTTGTTCTACTAATTTTTCTAATAAACAAAATTTTTTTTATGGGATTGGTTATGCACACATATGCTCATAAAATTTTGACAAGAAGGAGGACTAGGATGCATACAATCTGACAGACTTGTGGACTTGCAGGATTTCCTAAAAGGGATGAAAGTTTGCATGATGCTTATGGAGCCGGTCACAGCTCTACCAGCATTTCTGCTGGCTTAGGTAAAGAAAACTCACAAATATCTAAGCATACAAATTAATGTATTTAGTCTATACTGATTCAAATGTTGTACCCAAAAAAAAAAAAACACTTAGGGATGGCGGTTGGTACGAACTTATTGGGGAAGAGAAACCATGTAATAGCAGTGATAGGAGATGGAGCCATGATAGTAGGACAAGCATATGAAGTAATGAACAATGCTGGCTTTCTTGATTCTGATCTCATAATCATCTTGAACAATAACAAACAAGTTTCCCTCCCTACTGCCGTAGTAGATGGCCTTGCCCCTCCTGTTGGAGGACTAAGCAAAGCCTTAACTAGGCTTCAATAGAGTCAAAAATTTTGCCTACCTAGGGAGGCAGCAAAAGTAACTCCAATTCCATCGTACAAACGATACCAAAAAAAAAAAAAAAAAGAAAAGAAAAAAATAAACAAAACTTCTTATCGAGTTGTTTTGAATCAATAATGGCAGGGTATGACCAAGCCAATTGGTGGCGAAGCACATGAACTTGCATCTAAAGTTGATACATATATGAGAGGGACGGCAAATGACAACGGAGCCAATCTATTTCAAGAACTGGGATTGTACCACATCGGTCCAGTCGATGGCCACAATGTGGAAAATCTTGCACATGTCTTGAAGAAGGTGAAGTTCGTGCCAGGACTTGGGCCTGTCCTCAGTCACGTTATCACAGAAAAAGGAAAAGGGTACCTTCCAGCTGAAGGCGCTGCTGACAAAATGCATGCATCATCTCAATTAACATATGGTAATCAAACCGAAAAAGGAAAAACTAAAGAAGAATTTAATTGGGTTGTTCTCTTTTTGTTTGGTTGATTATGCAGGAGTGGTGAAATTTGAGACTAAGACATACAAAGTCAAAGTCAAAGTCAAATACAAAGTCATACACAAATTACTTTGCTGAGTCTTTGATTGCAGAGCAAGACAATAACATTGTTGCTATTCATGTTGCTATGGATTAGGAACTGGCCTCAATCTATTCTAGGAACGCTTTCCTGATCGTTGTTTTGAAGTTGGAATAGCAAAGCAACATGCAGTCACTTTTGCTACAGGTCTAGCCACTGAAGGTCTCAAGCCATTCTGTGCAATTTACTCTCCTTTTCTTGAAAGAGGTTATGATCAAGTGAAAGATTTATGCACAAAATCTTGTTTGTGATTAATAATTTTTTTTTTTAATTCCACCCTTGTTAATAGCTCTTTTTTCTTTTGGATGGAGCCAGGTGGTTCATGATGTGGACCTACAAAAGCTACCGGTGAGGTTTGCCATGGACAGAGTAGGGCTTGTTGGTGCAGATGGTCCAACTCATAATGGTGCATTTGACACGAGTTTTATGGCTTGTCCATGATGATAATAGCTGCCGCCCTTGAAGACGGAATAGTTGCTTTAGGTACCCCAGAGGAAATGGCATTGGAGCCATATTTCCGCCAAACAACAAAGGAAATCCTCTAGAGGTAATTTATAAAGTTTAAACAACATTCTGAAGTTAACCCCTTTTTCTATTAACTTTTACTTCCATGGCTTACTCGAAATTTTGTGAAACAGATTTATAAGGGAAGAATACTATAGGAGGGAACCCGACTTGCCATTCTTGCATATGGAACAATTGTCCATAATTGTTTAGCAGCTGCTCAGCTTCTTCTGATTGCTGGAATATCAGCTACAGTTTCTGATGCGAGATTCTGTAAGTCTCTTGATGGAGATTTGATAAGACGATTGGCTCAAGATCATGAATTTCTAATAACTGTTGAAGAAGGATCCATTGAAGGATGTAGTTCTCATGTGTCCCAATTCTTAGGCTTGAATGGATTACTTGATGGAAACCTAAAGGTAAAAATGTTCTCCTTTTTTTTTCAACATACAAATTATTTTTCATTTGAATTCTCGAAATCTGACAATTATTAATGATTTTTCCTTTTTGCAGTGGAGACCAATGATGTTTCCAGACAGATACATTGATTATGGAAATCCAAAAGATCAGATTGAAGAGGGTGGCCTTACACCAAAGCACATTGCATTCACTGTGTTATCAATGATGGGAGAGAATAAGGACTTCCATCATCTTGTGGATTTCTAGGCAGATCAATTTGTATCAAACTAGCAAAGTTGAAAAATGTCTGGTGTTCTTCAAATTACATTTATAAGTTTGGTCCATTTAGTTTGAACATAAAAAAAAAAAAATTAAATTGGTATTTTATTAAACTAGTTCTTGTTCAATTTTATCTTCTTCATGTTGCCATGCCATCAATTTTCAAGAGAATGAAATAGAATATATCATCCCTCCTTCCTCATTTAGATTCACCAAAGTAGAACATTAATGCATGTGATCAACATACACATCGATGTTTTTGAGATTCGACTTCTAATTCCAATTTGGGGTTTCTTTAAGTAACACAGGTATGATGTTCTTTGACTGATTACACTTTGGGATGTCAAACCATACGAAATATCACACCCACCATCCCTTTGTTAAGAAAAAATGGAGACAATCAAAATTTTAATTTATAGGAAAATTTTAATTCCAAATAGAGAAAAAATGGCAAGCACTGTTAATTCCAAATCAAAAATTTTAGATGCTCATTACCTCAAAAGTCTCGCAGTCCAAGAGTCTTCTTCCTAGAAGAGGCATGCCAAATAGGTGGAGTATATCGGGATGTTTCCCTACGTGATCAAATATAAACAAGGTAAAGAAAATGTGGTAGCGAATGCACTCTCGAGGAGGTATAATTTGTTTTGTGTTCTTGACACTAAATTACTTGGCTTTGAGTTTATGAAGGAATTGTATGTTAATGATGATGATTTTAGAAGTTTGTATCTTGCTTGTGAAAAGCGTGCTTGTGACAAGTTTTATGTTCATGAAGGTTATTTGTTTAGAGAAAGTAAATTATGTGTGCCTAACTGTTCGATGAGGAAATTTTTTGTTGTTAAAAGTCATGGGGTGGCTTAATGGGTTATGTTGACATCTCTAAATCTTTGAGTATTTTGCAAAAACATTTTTATTGGTCATATATGAAAACGGATGTTGAGAAAATTTGTTCTAGTTGCATTGTGTGCAAAAAGGTTAAATCAACAATTAAGCCACATGGACTTTATATGCCTTTCCCTATTCCTAGTGCACCTTGGGTGGATATTTCTATGGATTTTGTGTTGGGATTGCCCAGGTTGAGGAGGCGTAAGGATTCCATCTTTGTGGTTGTTGATAGATTCTCTAAGATGGCTCATTTTGTTACTTGTGCTAAGAGTGATGATGCTCATCATGTAGCTGACTTGTTCTTTAAAGAAATTGTGTGCTTGCATGGAATCCCTTGGACAACTGTTATTGATAGGGATACTAAATTTCTAAGTCATTTTTGAAAGGTGTTGTGGGGTAAACTTGGGACTAAGTTTCTATTTTCTACCACTTGTCACCCATAAATCGATGGCCAAACGGAAGTGGTCAATAGAACTTTGGGGACTTTGTTAAGGGCTATAATCAAAAGGAACTTGAAATCTTGGGAGGATTGTTTGCCATTCATTGAATTTGCTTATAATAGATGCATACATTAATTTACTCATTACTTTCCTTTTGAATTGGTATATGGTTTAAATCCTTTGACTCCTTTGGATTTGATGCCTTTGCCCTTAAATGAGATGTATAGTCTAGATGGAAAGAATAAGGCAGAATTGGTAAAGAGCATGCATGCTAAGGTAAGGGATAACATCAATGCACAAAACCAAAAGTATGCCAAGCAACATAACAAGGGAAGGAAGGCCATAAACTTTGAACTTGGTGATAATGTTTGGGTGCATTTCCGGAAGGAGCGTTTTCCACATCTCCGAAAGTCCAAGCTTGATCCACGAGGAGATGGTCCCTTCCAAGTCCTAGCAAAGATCAACGACAATGATTGCAAGATCGATCTTCCCGATAAGTATCAAGTTAGTGCCACTTTTAATGTTAGTGACTTGTCTCCCTTTGATGTAGATGATGGCGATTCGAGGACTAATCCCTTTAAAGAGAAGGGGGTGATGGAGACCAAGCTCCATCAATGCCATCGGGACAAATCATGAGGATGAGGGCATCAAGGATGAAGAACGCCTTGATGACATTTGTTCAGGATAAGGAAGAACAACTTGATTTTGAAGTCATCTTCAAGGAGACAAAGCTTGATGAAGAACATACAAGGAAGGATTATAACTTATGGAAAATTCAAGACCTTGAGGATGATGATGGGAGATTTCTACATGAAGAACAAGGCATTGGGGACCTTAGAGGTGAAGTTGGGAAGCCAGGAAGGCTTGGAATGAAGTTGGCATGATGCAAAACGAGGTTGACACAAAGATAGCACGAGAGAGCACCGAATGACCTGAAAAAGGATATCCAACCCTCTACACTGTTGCATTCGGCACCGGATTGGAGCACTGGATGCTCATTGGAAATTTCCAGTAGCAATCCGACCCTCCCATCGAGTGCTTCAATTTCCTGATTCTACGCCTGCTTAGGCCTTCTCTGCACATCCATATGTGATGTTTTCCTGAATTTTATTGACTTTCCTTCATTATTTTCGATCTTTAACCATTTGTAAGACTTAATTAGGGTTTCTTAATACCTAGACTATTTATAGTCTCTTATATGTAATTGAAAGACAACTCTTGACAAACAACTATTCCATTGGAATCAATCCAAATTCAAGATCAAAAGTGATTTTTTTATGAGCGTTCTTAGAATTCCTCTTAGTGTTCTTAGTCCACTACACCTTGGGCTTTCAATTACTTTGGGTGAGGTATTGAATAGTCTTTACAAATCAAGAGGTTGGTTATAGATTATCCTACAAAAGTCAATCAAATCCCCCCCTCAAATCTTTGATGAGTCCTTTCATTATACTTTGATTGATTTCGTGCTTATGTGAACATTAAATCCTTCAACCTTCAAGGAATCATATCATTTTTCAATATTAATTTGATTTCACAATTTCTTAGAGAAGGCAGAGTTTGAAATAAAATTTTTGAAAGATTTATATAGTATTTGGATTAAAGCATTTTTTTTTTTAAAAAAAAGTTGGATCTCGTTTTGTTTAGGTTTTGATTATTTTTGGGATTCAAAGATTAGAGGTAAGTGGTTCCTATCCTTACTTGATTTTTTTAAACTTCCTTTCTTTACTCGTTTTCTTATAAATGTTTTCGTATTATTTTGAAATGTATTATTTTTGGATATAATATGTATCTGTTTCCATGGATGGCATGATGTATGAATGTATGATATGTATGTATGACTCTAATGATTCTTTGTACACCATAGCAAGAGCTAGTTCTCGAATCTACCTACCTGTCAATGAGTAGACTGGTCATGTATGTATAGTTTATGACCTGTCTAATTGGGAAAAAGTTGTGTTGGGTATCCAGTACTGGTTCTGGCATTGAAGAGTTTGAGAATGTATGCATGTACCCAAGCATGTACATATGTAAAGTAAGTTCTATGCATGCGAATGAAAGGTATTCTTCGTTTAGTTGATTTATCAAAAGGTATACATATTATTTTATGATGATTCTTGATTTTATTATGTATGGTATGCATGTGAATGTGTGATTGCATACTAATGTTTTTTTTGGTAAAATAATTGTTTTTCAACTGAGATGGGAATGGAACTACTTACTAAGAATGTGTACGCTCACACCACCTTGTTCCTCGTTTTCTCTTCTTTTTTAGGTGATTAAATATGTTTTGGTTGGATTAGATAGGTAATTGAAGATTTGTAGTTGATTTAGTTGTAAGTTATTTTTGGGGATTGTTTTTAGTTTTGGAAACTTCTGTAAATGCCAATTTTTATTTGAGGGTTTCTAATTTGGTTAAGATATGATTTTTATTTTCTTTGATGTATAGTTAAAAAATATAGTCTAATGCACGACGTGTTACTCCTGAGTTGAGGTGTGACACAGCATCCAAAAGAAAAGAAACACCCACTTCATCCCGCCCTCCTCATTTAGATTCACCAAAGTAGAACATCAATGCCTGTGACCAACATATACATTGAAGTTTTTGAGATTCGACTTCTAATTTCAATTTAGGGTTTCTTATAGTAACCCAGGTATGATGTTCTTTGACTGATTACACTTTGGGGTGTCAAACCATACGAAATATCCACACCCATCATCCATCTGTTAAGAAAAAATGGAGGCAATCAAAATTTTAATGGATTGGAGAAAAATTTTAATTCCAAATAAAAAATTTTAGATGCTCATTACTTCAAAAGTCCTGTAGTCCAAGAGTTTTCTTCCTAGATTGGAATCTATCCATGAAGTTCCTAGAAAGCTAAGTCATCCACAAAGGGTATTTCACTGTGCTCCCAAATTCAGCCGGCGTATATCTTGTCGTGATTTGGGTTTGAGACGAGCTAATCTTCGATAAAGTCATTGGAGCCAATTCTAGATTTCTTTCCGAGGTTGTTGGTTTTGTGGGACTAGAGGCACTATGATGGAGGCTAATATCTTTCTCCAAATTGGTTTTGATTAACAGAAGGCACGTGCAAGAAGGTTTCGGAGGGAAAATTTTACGATTCACCTATTTTACCCTTATTCAATAGTATTCAATGGAAGCACTAGGGGTTCATGTGATTTTTCAGTCAGAAACTAGGTACCAAATGATTGGAAGTATCAGTTTGAAGCACGTAAATTGTATGGATATTAAATTAGTTGAAAAAGAAGAAGAAAAGATAAGACAGTTGATTTTGTCCAAAACTTAGGGTACCACTATTGCTAATCTCCTTTCTTTCTTCTTTTTTTTCCCCTTCTCATACCGGTTCCCCCTCTTTCTTTTTATCCGACTCCTTGGCTCTCCTCTTATCTCTTCTTTCTTTCATTTTCCTTTTAAACTCCTCTCCCCACACTTTGGTAGTTTGTAATTTACACCCTCCAAAAGTCTCAAATTCAATATTCAAATCCACCAATTGAGTTAGATAAAAACTTATCTAGTCCCTAAATAAAAGACACAAATTATTCCCACCCAAACTTAAAACTTAAACCAATTTCTAAATCAAAACCCATTAAACTCAAAATAAATCAAAAGTTATAACAAAATTAATTTTTCCATGATTTGAAAATTCATAATTTATAAAATGAAATAAATTATCTAATTTTAGAAAAACTGTACAAATAAATAAACTAATATAACTTCAAGTTTAAATATAAGAAAATAATTAAATAAATGAAGAGTTAAAACCAACAATTTACAACCCAGGGTAATCAGGAAATTAGTATGTTACGTTTAGAGCCTATTGAAAGAGTGTATTTAATTTAATGAATACTAAATTAATTAGATATCAAAGTAATTTTAACATCCAACGTAGATTAATTGAGTAAATCATGCTAATTATTAACTACTACCAAAAATAAATTTAACTTATAATTTATGATTGATAATTAAAAAATAATTTATAAATTATATTGTATGTCAGTTCAATGTCGCCGCCGTGCTGCTATGTATTAGAGATATATATACATATATATATATATATTCTTTTAAAAAAAGGCATTCATTTTTTTACTCATTTTATTATATAAATACTAAAAAGAAAATCTATCTATTGATTACTCAGAATTATTTTTCCTGAAAAACAAAATCTTATTATATTTATTACACGTTCGTGAATACTTATTGGTGTGTTCTACAATGTATTTTTTAGTATTTTTATATATGGATTTTAAGATTAATGAAGTTAAATAATATATTTAAAAATTCTATTAAAAATAATTTCTTTGTGTTAAATAAATCTTTTAAAATTATTTTAAAAAAATTAAGGTAAACTACATAATTAATAAAAAATCTCAATTTAAGTAGTAAAAATCGCATTGTGTTATTCATCTAATTTGATATCTTAATATACTCTTATTTGATGAATTATTTGATATTATTGATAACTATTGACTAAATCTAGGTCCCGGATTTTCTACTATTTCTTCTACACCATATTCTACACCATTAGTAATAAACATCTACTTATACTTTTCTGGATATATTTTATTAATAAAATAATAAAAAGATATATTAAACCCTTGGGGAACTTTATCTAAATCGAGAAACGTATATTCTTTTATTGGTTCGTGTAGAAGTTGGTATAGAAGAAGTATTAGAACATTCGGAGTCCAAATTTATTATTCTAGAACATCTAATACACTCGTCTTGATATTCATGTTACTCTAAACATTTGTTTCAAAAAAAGAATGACAAATATCTAATTCCTAGAAATAATATTAGACTTGTATATATATATATATATATAATTATATATATATATATATTTATATATATAGACACACTACTTTCTTTTATATTTAAATATAAATAAATATTATTTTTCATATTTCTTAGGAAAATTGGCAAAATTAGTCCCCAGAGTTTTGGCGATTCTTGACTTTGGTCCCTAAAAGTTTTTTTTCTTTTTTAGTCCTCAAATTTTTAAGAATTTGTGGTTATGGTCCTTTTTACTAGTTCCGGCAATAATCTAACCAGAATCTACAATTGCATTTAAAAATCATATGTTGTAAACAGGTTATTTTCGTCTTTTCAATTATTTAAAATTGGCAAATTTAATCCCCAAAATTTGCCTTTTTTAGTCATGAGATTTTTTGCAAGTAGTAGTTATAGTCCTTAGTACTATTTTCGATAATAATCCAGCCAGAATCCGATGATGTCAAGGTTTTTATTTAAAAATGATTTAAAGGATCAAGGACAATTTCATCCTTTCAGTTTAATTTAACCTCTACTCAAACCCCAAACTCTTGTTTGTTACACTTGAATTTGTAGAGAGAGCAATGAAAACTTTTGATTAAGGATGCCGGGAAGGAACAATAACATACATTAAAATCTCAAGATTTTCCTATATTGTAAAAGAGGGAAATTAGGAATTCTTTTTTGATTTCCCTTTGATCATGTTTTCAATTGATTATTGAGAAAAATGTAGTGGTTTTGCATCTCCTAGTCTGATATTATTGGTTGAGGAAGAGGAATCAAATCAATCATCAAAGGAGAATGACGACGATGACGGCCACAAAAAAGAGGAGTTGGTGCAAATTTTTCGCACATTTTGATTTTGGTTCATAACCTTTGGTATTATCTACCTGAGCTTCATGCGATAGTTGGATTCCATTGAACCATACCTAATTGTGGAGTTCATGGCCTTTCGTCTTCATCTCACGCTCTTGCCTATGTTATTTGTTCTGCCTTTGTCCACCTTCACCTCGATATCCTCCTTTTCTATAGCAACCAACGAACTCTCCCTCTGGCAGGAGTTTAGGGTTTGGGAGCTGGTGGGTAGGGTTATGATATAAAATAAAATGAAAGGATGAAATTACCCTTTGTCCTTTAAATTATTTTTAAATAAAACCCTTGACATTGTCAGATTCTAGCTAGAAATAGTAAAACGGATGATAACCATAGCCCCTGAAAATTTTTAGGGCTAAAAAAGGCAAATAAAATATTGCAGACCATGGTCAAGAACAGAAAAAATTTTGGGTTCCAAATTTGCCAATAATTGAAAGATAAAAATGCAATTTATATGAAATATGATTTTTAAATGTAATAAGAGAATCAAGCCAGATTATCATCGGAATAATAGAAAGGATCACAACCACAAACTCATAAAAATTTTATGCACTAAAAAAGATAAAATTAAAAAAATAAAAAACTTTTGCTGACCAAAGTCAAGAATCATGGAAATTTTGGGAACAAATTTACCAATTTTCCTAAAATAATTTTTTTTATTTAAGATTTTATTTTTTAAAAATAAAAATTATGGAGTCATTAACATAATCCTCTGTGTGCGCGAAAGAGAGACATCATAAAGAAACCATGTATAGAAACCAATATAAATAAATAAATATAAATTTATATATATATATAATATATATATATAAATACATATATATTTATATATATGATGGGGCTAAAAAATGAACTGCGGGTCACCCCAAAACCGTGATGACGTCAATGACAGCAACCTGAGAAGAAAGGAAGGATTGTCATCGGAGTGCGTCGTGCCCAAGGAAGAGCTCCGATGCCTAAGTTAGTATTCCGAGAGTAATTAAGTCTAATTAATTCTCAAAAAGACTATCCTTGTCCATAGATGGATTATAATTTGATTATATATTGAAGGAATTAGTTACCTCTTAGATTAGGACTCTTCTATTATGTGACAGTAGGCGATTAGGATAATTGTGAGATTATGTCAGATCCCGCCAATTGCTCCTAGAATCATTTAGTTTCCCTTCATTGGGATACCTTGCCATTCATGTCTCTGTTGAGAGCTGCGAGCTCACTAGCCGACCTCTACCAACTTCGCGACCTGTCCGTGTACTTCAAGGGTCTCGACTATTTCTTCTGGGAGGTTGCGGCAAGTGACTGTAGGTTCATAGGATATGTTAGGATTCTTGCACAATTAGTTGTGGTATGGAAGATGTATGAGATAGTTTGGAGCTTACCAGGTCGACGATTGTGGCCTGGTAAGACCTCCCCCGAGCTCACTTTGGAGGTCGGTGACCTTAGAGGTCGATGGTAGTAGGTCGCTGCCATCTATCCTTATTAACTTTGTGAGTTTGACTTTCAGGTATCGAAGATTGGGGCCTTTAGCCTATTTGGGTTGATTTCTGCCCCGGTCTTACTAGTTCATGTTGACCTTTCCTGGTCGTATACATTTCTTCCATCATCACCCCCCTTTAGGCGCAACGAGCTTAGAGGTCGTGGGGCCCCAATTACCGTCTTGAAGTCATGACCCTTGAGGGGTCATGCTGTTTCATTTTGGAACGACTATTTTTGGATTTCGGAGGAAAAGTGCCTCTTCAAGTTTGGAAAGCTGAATCTTCCAACTCTGGAAAACTAATCCGCTTATTTTTGGAAAGTCACCCCTCTTTGGTTTTGAAGAATACTAACCCATTCCAAATTTGGAAATTTTGCCCTGTTTTAGTTTTGGGAGAAACTGAATCGTTTAGTTTCGGATAGTTGCCCCATTTCCTAGTGCATTAGCTTCTCCGTAGCAACTCAACAGATTCCTTATCTCATTTAAATTAGAAGTCTTTCAAAGGTTTTAAAATTTGCTTAAACTCATCCGCATTCTTGCAGCAATTCCTTCCTGTTGTTCTCTCTAAACTCTTATCTTTTCCCAGGCAAGAAAGTCCACGACCTAGAACAACTTCCTTCTTCCCCACCGAGGAACATTACCGAGTGAGTTTTTCTGCCTCTTGAAAAAGTTTTTTCTTTCTTTCTTTATAGAGATGGAAGTTGCTCCTTCTTCTTCTCTAATTGATTTGGAGAATGGGGTTTTTTACTCCCCCCTAGTCTCTATCAAGGCTCCTCCTGTGACGAGTCAGGTCTATGACCTCTCTGAGGTAGAGGCCAGTTCTATTTCTTCTTTCCTAAGCCCTGCTAATGTCTTTGAGATCTGAAGGGAAAGGGGGTAAGAGCGGGGCGACATTGTCGCTGCTGTTGTGGATGAACGTCCTTATAGCAAACATGAGGGATGCATAGTCCTCTTCTTTTCTAGCCTCAGGGGAGGTATTCTTTTTCCTTTTCTTCATTCTCTGTTCCTTGATATTGCTTTCTTCTAGGATGTTGCCATACCTCAGCTTGTTCCTAACTGGCTCCGAGCTATGGTCGTTTTCATAGTGACTTGCCACCTTTTCAGGATCCTAGCATCTTTGGAACTCTTTATTAGTTTTTTTAAGTTAGGAGTCTTCTCGGCCTCCAAGTCTTCTGAAGGATACCTAAAATGTACCCCCCAGTATAAGCTAGTTAGCCCCTTCCAGTCCTCAGTGGGGGAATGGAAACCTCTCTTCTTTTTCACCCGTCTTTCTAATAATCTAGTCCAAAATTATCTCGACTGGAATCTAAACCCCTCCTTCTTCAACGAGCTTCCTAATCTGACTAGTGATCAAATTGGGCATAGGGACATTTTGATAAAGTTGGCCAATTCTGATAGATTCAAGATCGAATGTACTTCTCCGGTCTAGCCAGAGTCCTTTCTTCGCCCTGCTGGACTAGGGAGACCAACAAATGGTCATTGAAGGCTTGGGGATATCTACTTTCGGTAGGAAGCTTTCCTGATTTTGCTTGCCTCTTTTTTATTTGTAATTTTGTACTAACTGTTTCTCCTTTTGTTCTGGCAACAATGAGGTCTGCAGCTTGGCTCTTCAGGGCTACCCCTTCCTAAGCTCCTATTGGTGGAGCTAGGGGTACTGTTGGTGCTTCTTCCGCTACTACTACTCCAGTCCCTGCTGTCAAAATTCCTGTTCCCCAGGGCAAGGAAGGACAGGCGATGGCCAAGGGGACTCAATCTGCCTCCAAGAGGAGTGCTATGGTGGCTGGGATGAAGCCCTTGGACTGGCCAATAAAGGTCTCAACCTCGCCCTCCTCTTCTTCTTCTCAAACAGCAAAGAAAATTCCTCTAAGCTCCTCTGCGAAGGGGAAGGCTCCTGTGACCACAGGGACCAAACCAGGATTCCTAGTAGAAGACGAGGACAAGGAAGGCAACGAGCCTCGTATCCGCAGGCAGAGGAGGACTTAGCTCATTTCTAATAGAATAGCTTTTTGAACACTTTATCATTTTACAATTCTGCATCAGACATTTTATAATTCTGCACCATACTGAATATTCAAATCTTTTTTGTTAGAGGTTTGTTTGTGGCCTCTCTTTCCTTCAAGTTGCATGTTTCTGAGGTTTATTTGTGGCCTCTCTTTTTTTCTGTACAACTCAATTTCTTTGCTAAGTATCCTGTATTTGCTAACCTGAGGCAAATAACTCAAAGTAAAATTTCGACAAGCTTAGGAGAGAAAAGACTTGTCTTTTATTCATGCCCTCTTCAAACTAAATTGAAGGGGTCAGTGAGGTCACCGTGCTGCTCAGCGAGGTCCTGGCCCAAATTGGCCAAGCTGATGAGGGTCCCTCGAGAAAAGGGAAGGAGCTCATGGAAGCAGCCCCTGAAGACGAGGAGATGGAGAGGGAGGCAATAGATGTAGACCCTACGGCATATGCCCTTCCTAAAGGTATAACTGTGCCCAGCTATGGATTTCTAATTTCGCAGTTCCTTTCTCATCTTTTACATGATCATTTTGGAGAAGGTATATGACCTTTTCCCGGTTTCTTGTCAATTTCTTATGCAGTCTTTTATTTGAGCACATTATCTTCTGTTTTACAGGCCCTTCTAGTGCTGTCGAGACAGAAATAACTGCTGAAGAGGGGGTTCCCCGAAGCAGCTCTGGCCCAATCGATATCCCAGGAGAGGAGGATGATGATGAAGATGATGTGCCTCTTGTCCACCGTTTGCCAAGGAACTAACTGAAGACTTCACGAGGTGGCAGGCTAGAAGATCGTTGTAATAGAATAGGACCTTTTCAATCTTTCTTCTTTGATGTATTGAATATTCAACAGTTTTCATTTCGGCACTTGTACTAAACATCTTCAGCTAAGGTCTGTTTGTGGCCTCCTTGCTTTTGATATGTTGATTTGAGTTTTTCTTCAAGGAACTTGATGTTACTTTTGTGCATAACTTTTAAAACTCAAGTTAAACAAAGCAAAGCTAAAGGGAGAATAGCACAAAATAAGGTCTTAATATAGTTTGAAACACTTATCTTTCATTTATGCTTTGTTCCAACTAAAATTGAAAAGGTTGCTAAGGTCATCTTGCCTTTCAGGAGGTCTCTTAAACAGTTTCTCAAGCTTAATTGATAACTCTGCCAGGTTTGTAATGTTTGACTCAATTTTAGGCATAGAATATCTTTAGGTGGCAAGCATTCCAAGGTCTTAGGAGTTGTCTTCCTTCCAGATCAACAAGCTTATAGCTCCTTCCCTTGTGAACTTCCTGGATTATATAAGGTCCTTCCCAGCTTTCTTGTAGTTTGGCCGGTTGCCCTTGTTTCCCAACATTTGACCTTTTGAGGACCATTTCTCCAATTGTGAAATGCCTTTCTTTCACTCTTTTGTTGAAAAAATTTGTGACTTGCCTCTTGTAGATTCTATCAGCCTCCATTGCTTTATTTCTAACCTCTTCAAGGAGGTCGAGGTTTGCTCTTCTCTCCCCCTCGTTTAAGACTGAATTATATGCAGTCAGTCTTAGAGATTTCATTTCGACCTCAACTGGCATCATTGCCTTTACACCAAAGCATAGGCCGAATGGTGTTTCTCCAGTAACCTTCCTAGGTGTCGTTCTGTACTCCCACAAAATACTCAAAATTTCTTCTGGCCAAGTAGGTTTGCGGCCTTCTTTGTCAAGCTCGATGAGTTTTTTCTTGAGTCCTTCTAGAATAGTTTTGTTTGTGACTTCAGCTAGTCCATTTGCTTGGGCATGAGCCACAGAGGTTAGTCTTTGTTCAATTTTCAATTCTCGCAAAAAGTTTTGAACTAATCGAAAATGAATTATCGCCCATTGTATGAGATTATAGCTCAGGGGATCCTAAACCTGCACACAATGTTTCTTCATACAAATGACTGAACCTTTGGTGATAAAATTATTACCATTAGCTCAGCTTCAACCCATTTGGTGAAGTATTCCATGGCAATGATTAGGAACTGACCACCCCCACCCCTTTCGGGAAAGGTCCTAAAATGTCAATACCCCAGATATCAAAAGGTACTGATGCATTGAGGGATTGATACCTTGTTGGCGGCACATGTGATTTATTCCCCTGCAACTAGCAGCTTGTGCATTTTTATACAATTTTCTTAATGTCCGAAACCATTGAGGGGCCAATAATACCCTATCCTTAGTATTTTCTTGGCAACTGTTTTTGCTCCTATGTGTGATCCACATATCCGGTTGTGTACCTCTTCAATAACGTATTGTCGCTCCCCCTTTCTTAAACATTTGAGCAGAGGCCAGGAGTACGACCTCTGTATACTCCATCATCTCCTATCAGGACGTAGCGAGATGACCATTTTCACAATTGGTGAGCTTCTTTAAGGTCCTGCTGGGTGTCGCCATCCTTGAGGAATTTGTAGATTGGATATCTCTACTTTTCCTAATCCTCTATAACCAAGTTCTCATCTTGGTTTATGCTCAGAGAGTGTAATTACTCCACAAGTAGCTCTGCATTTGTCTCGGCTATCTCTCGGTAGACTTTCGATAGTGCGTCTGCCTCTGCATTTTGCTTTCTTGGAATTTTCTCAATGAGGAAATACTCAAGTTTAGATGTGATATCTCTTACTCTTTTGAGATATTTGAACATGTTGCCTTCTCTAGCTTCATATTCTCCAGCATCCTAGTTGGCTATAAACCGTGAATCTGTTTTGACATGTAATTTCTGCACTCTGAGAGCTCTTATAAGTCTTAAACATGTTAAGTGAGCTTCATATTCTGATTTGTTATTAGAGGTTGGGAAGTTATACTTCACAGAGCAAGGGATTCTCACCCCCTCGTATACATTGTCTAGAGGTTACCTTCATAGAGCTCTAGTGCAGCTCTTGTGCATTCTTCTACAAAGTCTGAGAGAGCTTGACCTTTAATTTCTGTCCTTTGTTCAAATTTAATTTGATATCCCTATAGCTCGAGAGACCACTTCATTGTCCTGCTTGATAGCTCGGGCTTGGCTAGAGCTTGTTTTAATGGAAAATTTGTTAAAACCCTTATCGGGTAAGCTTCAAAATATGGCTTTAGCTTCCTTGAAGTAATGACAATGAGGTACAAAAATTTTTCGAGGTCTGAATACCTAGTTTCGGGACCTTGGCACAAACGACTTACATAATAAATGGGAAATTGTAAACTTGACCTTTCTACCAATATTACCGAGCTAACTGCTTTTTTTGTTACGATAAGGTACATCATGATTTCTTCCCTTGGTCTCGGAGAAACGAGTTGGGGGGCTTTCCCATGAACTCTTTCGGCTTGCCAAAAGCTGCTTGACATTCTCCAGTCCATTGGGAATTCTTCGGTTTTTTTATGATATCATAGAATTTCTCCCCTTTGTCTGCCATTTTGTTGTTAAAGCGTCCCAGTGCTGCCATCTTCTCCATTAGGCTCTGAACCTCTTTGATGTTTCGTGGTGGTTCCATGTCCAACAGTGCTTTAATTTTGTTTGGGTTGGCATCAATGGCTCACTTTGATATCATGAAGCCCAGGAATTTGCCCGCTGACACACCAAAGGTGCATTTTTCAAGGTTGAACTTCATGTGGGCAGCCTTCAAGGTTTGAAAAGTTTCCCTAATATCCTCAATAAAATCTTCAACAGTAATGGACTTGATCAAAATGTCATCCACATAGACCTCGATGTTTCTCCAGAGCTGGTTCTTGAACACTTTGTGCATGGCCCACTGGAATTCTGCCCCTGCATTCTTTATTCCAAACGAAATTTTGGTGTAGTTGTAAGTCCCAACCTCTGTGATGAAAGCGGTCTTTTCCATGTCTTCCGCTGCCATTGGGATTTGGTGGTACCCTTTATAAGCATCCAAGAAGCATAGCCACTGATACAAAACTATCGAATCTACCATCTGATCAATGCTTGGGAGCGGGTAGGAGTCTTTCTGGCAATACTTGTTCAGTGTGGTGAAATCCACCCACATCCTCCATGTTCCCTCTTTCTTTGGCACAACAACTGGGTTGGTCAACCATTTCGGGTATACCACCTCCTTCAGAATTCCTGCATCAAAAAGAGCTTGGACTTCTCAAGCAATGACCTCATTTTATTCAGGGGCGAAGGTCCTCTTTTTCTGATTCACCCCGCTTGACCCTTGGCTTGAGCTCAACCTTGTGTTCAACAATCTTTCGGTCCACCCCCTCGAGGTTGCTAGGTTGCCAAGCAAAGACCTTCAGGTACTCTTGAAGAGAATCCACGAGCTTCCTCTTGATTTTAAAAGGTAACAATTCTCTTATTTTTATCCCTTAGGGAATTTTGGGTTGAGGAACACCTTTTCTCCCCCACTGGCCTCATGAATTCTATAATCATCATTTCATTTCGAGAGGTCAATGTAGTTCTCCTTTTTGAGCTCAGGCAAGCTCTCCTTGCTACCTTCAGCAAGATAACATTCTGCAGCGAGTTGTCTGTCCCCTTCTAGGACAATCCAGGCATCTCCAACTTGGATTTTCATGCTATAGTTTAGTAGAGAGATTTCTGCTCTCATTTTCATGACCCCCATTTTGCCTAGGATTGGGTTGTAGGTTCCGGGGGCATCGACTACCATCCAATTCATGACCTCGATGACCTTCCTATCATTCGCGAGGACTGTACTTGGGACTCAAAGAATCCTATCTGCATAGGTTGTGCTACCATTGAAGCTGGTTAGAGTAGTATCTAACCTTATCAGTGAGCTCCTTTCAATCCCCTTCTGGTCAAATACCTTTCGATACAGGACACTCATGGCATTCCCAATGTCTACCAGTATCTTGTACGCCAGGAAGTCTCCAATTTGGAAAGACATTGTCAGGGGCTCGAAGTCTTAACCTCGAGCTTGTTTTGACCTCCTCTCAATGGCGTTTATGTCACTGATTGGGGGTTGCTAATTTTGCAGGACTACCAGAGGTGCATTAATAGGGGGCCCATGTTCCTTGCTAGGAACTCTTGCAAGTGACCCTCTTTCACCAATCTCTCGTTATCACATTTGAGGTCAAAACTATCATTCATGAGATGGCCTTGGTCTTTATGGTAACTTGGCATTGTCTCTTTTGGCCACAGGACTCTTGAGAGGTTTCGGCGGCTTCAAGAGACCTCTTTTTTTCCATGAGAACCAAGATTTCGGCTCATGAGGTATTGAGGGGAGTGGTCACGAGGTCAGAGATAGTCTTTCTTTTCTTGTCTAAGGTCCGTCCTTTCAAGTGGAGGTCCTTCCTATCCTTTTTTGAGGTTTGAATGCTTTTTGGTCTCCCTTTGTTGTCCTTTTCGGTAGTTGAAGCAAAGTCGAGGATTTTCTTCTAGACTTCTACCTCCTCAACCTTGATCAATTTTTCCAAGAGCGACTGTAGCTCCTTTATGGTTTTTACTGGCTCCACGGCCAGCCTAAGGGCTAGGTACCTGCCTTACAATCCTTGTTTGAAGGCAGTGATGTAGATGGCATCGTTCTTTTGCTCGATCCCACTACCTCATCGTTGAAGTGACTATAGTAGCTTCTCGTACTCTCCTAAACTTTTGTTCAATATTGAAGAGGTCGTTGATATCTTTCTCACACCTTGTGCTACTCTGATATTTTTTCAGAAACAACTCCTTTAGCTTTGTCTACCTTGAGATGCTTGCTTCAGGGATGCCTTTGAACCAGGACTGGGCCTTCTTGGTTACTGTCAATTGAAAGGCTTTGCATTTAACATGGTCGGGGCACTCGAACATTTGCATGTAAGACACATATTCATCTATGTGTTGTAGTGGTTCCTTCGTGCCATCATATTTTGCCTCCAGGTGTGGGGCTTTGAACCCTAGCGGCATCCAAGCAGTTCGGATACTGTGGACAAACGGCTAGGGCTCTAAAAGGTCCACATTGCTCTGTGCTTCTTGATCTCCATTCCTTTCTTGATTGGTAGGGGGGGGGGGTCACTCTCCTCAGTGGGTTAGGGGCTTCCCATCAAGCATCATCGCCTATCTTTTCGATCAGGGCTTTGATGATGGGTATCCTTTCTCCTAGAGGAGTTCTCAGAGTCTCCCTGGCTCTTCAAGACCAGCATCCTCATCTTTGATTTCATGACATGGCTGCTCGGTTGAGCCTGTCTCTTAGGTTGTAACCCCTTCCGTTGCTTAGGGTCTCTCTGAGGTCGATCATAGGTTGAATTCCTCTCCTGTGTGACCTTTCTTGCTCGTGACCTATTAATTGATTATCCTTATCAGGTTGAGGGTCATTTCTTGCTTCTGAATTCAAAGGTTGATCAAGTTGAGTATGTCTAGCACGACCGACCCCGAGGTGGCTGTGTATCTCTTTGGGAAGGCACTGGAGTACGTCCCGTGGACATATAATCTCGCCTGCTGGAAATTCCCTCGAAGGCTGCCACCATTCATTCTAGGAGGTCTGCTGGCACCGATATTTCAGTCCTCCTGGATCTCTGTGGCCTGGAGTTATTGCCATTGGCAATTGGATCAGGGTGTGCCTCTACTCAAGCCTCTCTTGCACAGGTCGAGGGTTTCGTTGGGGCCCTCCTAGATGGACTAGATCGTGATGGCCGTGATTGTTCCCGTTGGGCAGCCGACCCTGGACTACTGCTTTCTACCAGGAGCGGGCCTTCAGGTACTACTTTGCCTGTGTGCAACTGCATCCTGTCAGGAGGTCTACCTCAGCATGGCGATTAAACGCGTGTTGGTTGTGGTTGAGTCATCAGACTTATTTATTTCTTTGATATAGGGAAGAAAGCTAAGCTTTTTGTGTCACCTTCCCATAGATGACTCCAAAAGTGATGGGGCTCAAAAGTGAACTTTGGGTCTCCCCAAAACCTTGATGACGTCAACGGCTGCAACCTGAGAAGAAAGTAAGGATTGTCACCAAAGTGGGCTATGCCTAGGGAAGAGCTTCGATGCCTAAGTCAGTATTTTGAGAGTAATTAACTGTAATTAATTCTTGAAAGGACTGTCCGAGTCCATAGATTGATTATAATTTGATTATATATTGAAGGAATTAGTTAGCTCTTAGATTAGGACTCTTTTATTATGTGACAGTAGGAGATTAGGATAATTGTGAGATCATGTCAGATCTCGCCAATTGCTCCCAGAATCATGGAGTTTTCCCTTGGTTGGGATACCTTGCCATTCAAATCTCTATTGAGAGCTGCGAGCTCGCTAATCGACCTCTAGACCAACTTTGCGACTTGTCCGTGGACATCGAGGATCTTAGCTATCTCTTATGGGAGGTCGCACGGACTGACCGTAGGTTCATGGGAGATGTTCGGAGTCCTGCATAATTAGTCGTGGCATGAAAGATGTATGAGATAGGTTGGAGCTTACCAGGTCAAAGGTCATGGCCTGGTCAGACCTCTCCCAAGCTCACTTAGGAAGTCTGTGACCTTGGAGGTCGGTGGTAGTGGGTTGCTGCCAACCTATCCTTGTTGACTTTGTGAATCTAACTTTCAAGTATTGAAGGTTGGGGCCTTGAGCCCATTTGGGTTGATTTCTATCTCATTTATGTTGATTTATCCGAATCGTATTCGTTTCTCCTATATATATATACATATATATGGATTTGCTAAGGTGCGCTTTTAATGCGCGCTCCAACCGTTACCGTAACGGAATTCTTGCTCTGTTTGGTTGGCTGCATGAGCATTGCAGCAAGAATTCCGTTACGGTAACGGTTGAAGCGCGCACCAGAGTGCACCTTAGCAAAACTGTATATATAAATATATATATATATATTTATATATTATTGAAAAAGGATTAATTTAAAATAATATGTTTGTTGATATGGGTTACTATTTATAGAAGACATGAGCAGATAAATTATAGGACATCCAAGAATAATGATGGCAATGAATTTTGTAGGCCTAACCTAACTCTGGGTAAACCGCAAATTTCTGAAAGAAAAAGGGAAAAAAAAGGAGAGGACTTAGTCAAAATTCAACCCTCCTGTCTTTGGGTACCTCTCCTCTCTCCCTCTTTCTCTCTCCTCCCTGCGGATCAGTTACCGTTGTTTGTTTCTTCCCTTTTTCATTCTATGCCCACACAATATTTCCATCCCAGCCTTCATTTCATTCTCCATCTCTTTCAAAGCCAAAAGCATTCGCTTCCCCTACGAAAGAGCCCTCCTAGAGGGCGCGCACCCACAAAGTGCGCGCACCAAATATTTGATCAAATATCATGATGATGGCTCACAACAACAACAACATCAACATCAGCACCTTGTCGCTGTTTTTAATTGTTCTTATTATTTTTCTGCAACAAGTTATACCCTCCAGATGTAGTAAATCTGAATCTGAAATCCTCCTCCAATTTAAGGATTCCCTTGAAAATGCCACTGCATTAGCCGGCTGGGATGCTACCAAGTCCTCACCTTGCCATGTAGATAAGGAGACTTGGGCAGGAGTATTGTGTGAGAAAGGGTCTGTTTGGGGGCTTAAGCTTGAGAATATGGGATTAAGTGGTAACATTGACTTGGATTCTCTCAGTGAGTTGAAAACTCTGAGAACCATCAGCTTGATGAATAATAATTTTGATACTTCTCTTCCAAATATCAAGAAATTGGGTGCCCTCAAAACCATATATTTCTCCTATAATGGGTTTTCTGGGGAGATTCCATCTGATGCTTTTGGTGGCATGAATTCACTTAAGAAAATTCATTTGGCCCACAATAAGTTCTCTGGTCCCATCCCCTCTTCCTTGGCCACTCTCTCAAAGCTCATTGAGTTGAGCCTTGAAAATAATGATTTTGATGGAGAAATTCCAGCTTTTTCTCAAGAAAGATTGACCTTTGTGAATTTTTCCAACAATCATCTTGAGGGCCAAATCCCTGAAACCCTAAACAAGTTGAATGAATCTTCATTTTTGGGTAAGTTAAATTTATTTATATTATTGAATTGATTCATTTATACATTGAATTGTAATTATAATTCAATGTGCAGGCAATGAAGCTCTTTGTGGTGATCCATTGCCAGCATGTTCTACTTCACCGAAGGTCTCTGTTGCAGCCATTGTAACAATTCTTGTTGCCATTTTGATCGCCGTAGCAGCTATAATTGCAGTTATAATCATCCTTCAACGAAACAAATCATCAACAGATCAGAATCCTCTAACACCACTGCCTGCAAAAAGTCCCAAGAAGAAAGCTACTAATGCTGCTGCCACCCCTGATTTAGACACAATGGAGAAGGGGGGTAGGGGGGTGCCACCTGGATCTCCAGAGCCTGGATCCAATAATAATAATAATACTAATAAGAAGACTGAACCGAGCATCAAACTCTCATTCTTGAGGGATGATGTTGTGAAATTTGATATGACTGATCTTCTCAAAGCCTCTGCTGAAATTTTAGGGAGTGGGGTGTTTGGATCAAGCTACAAAGCTGCTCTTGGCAATGGGAACACAATGGTTGTGAAGAGGTACAGACAAATGATTAACGTGAACAAGGAAGAGTTTCATGAGCACATGAGAAGGCTAGGAGCGTTGAGTCATCACAACTTGCTTCCTCTTTTGGCTTTCTATTATAGAAGAGAAGAAAAACTTTTGGTGTCGGCTTACGTAAACAATGTCAGCTTGGCTGTACATCTTCATGGTAATTATTATTTATAAGTCATTGATTGTTCATCTTCTTCAACTTTATATAAATAAGCTTTGCTAATAATAATAATATGTATTTTTCATTTCATCAGGTAATAAATCTCGTGGACAATTGAGCCCAGATTGGCCAACAAGATTAAAAATCGTGAAAGGAGTATCAAAAGGACTTTTGTACCTCTATAATACCCTACCAAGCCTGATTGCACCCCACGGTCACTTAAAATCTTCAAATGTCCTTCTCGATGAGTCCTTTGAACCTTTGCTCACAGACTACGGACTGCTTCCTGTAGTGAATTTGGAACATGCCCAGGAGCAAATGATAGCATACAAATCCCCAGAATTCAGGCAAAACGGACGAATCACCAAGAAGACTGATGTATGGAGTCTTGGGATATTGATCTTAGAAATCTTGACAGGGAAATTCCCATCAAGTTTCTTGCAACAAGGTAAAGGTAAAGGAAGTGACTCTTCATCGGATTTGTCGACTTGGGTACTTTCGATTGTTAAGGATCATGAAGCAGGGAATGTGGATGTGTTTGATGCTGACATGAAGGGAACCAAAAACAGTGAAGGTCAAATGATGAAGCTATTGGAGATAGCATTGAATTGCTGCGAGAGTGAAGTTGAGAAGAGATGGGATATAGGAGAGGCGGCTGGGAGGATTCAGGAGATCAAAGAGAGGGATGGTGGTGATGATGATTTCTATTCTTCATATGCCAGTGAAGGAGATATGAGCTCTTCAAGAGGATTGTCAAATGATTTTGATCCAACAGTGCATGGCTAGGATAGGAAATGACTGTTAACAACACATATATGATGAGAGAGAGAGAGAGAGAGAGAGTTAAAATGCACTTAGGGATTAATTAATATGTACTGTTTTTTTTTTTTTTCCTCTTTTCTTCTTCTTCTTCTTCTTTTTTTTTTTTCTTTGTACAAAAATTTGAGTTGTCTTGAGATAATTAATGGTGGTTATAAATTGAGAGATTAATTTTGGACTTCCTTCATGTTGTACTTTCAGGTCAAATTTTATAAAATAAGGGTGGAGATTGGAGTTGAAATATTCACATCACCTCGAGGCACACATTTCATTAATTTAGGGAGAATTAATGAGCAATTTTATAAATCAATTACTCACTTTAAATTAAGTGTTGGATAAAGCATTAAGTATGTGACATTCCACCTTGTTGGTACATTCAAACATATAAGAGATTTGGACTCAATTTTTTTATTCTTGAATAATTAGTCTTAAATTTTTATAATAACAATTCTAAATAGATGTATGCTATCACTAACATCCTTTAAGCCATCGATCGCAACTAGATTAAGAATGTGAGAACAACATATAAAAGTTCATTTTTTTTATCACACTCCTCATTGGTTCTTCTTTTCGCGTATGTAATAACAACATTTTTGAAGAAGCATTATCAATAGTTGTTGAAAACGTATTCTCAATCCCCCCACTCGATCAAAAAGTTTCTTTTTTCTTCTAATACAATGTATAATACTTGTAAAATTTTGAGGGACAACCATTGTATGTGAAATTTTTTGTCTACTCTCGATGATATTTTAAAAATATTTAGAGAGTTGTTAATAAATTTGGATTCTGCTCTTATTATATATAGGGTTAGGTTTTAGGCATTAAGTTATTTGATAATTCTTACTTTATGCTCATACAATTCTGCACACCATCCTGTACTAGTGAAATATCGAAGTATGTACAAATTGGGATACCACTAAATAATAATAATAATAATTGATAGAGGTCGGAAATGATCTCTGGGTCTCCCCGAACTACGACGATGCCTGTAATTACAACCAGAAGGATTTTAGATCACGGGAATGGACTATCCCCCTAAGGAAATCTCCGATGTCTAAGTCAGTATTTGTTGAGAGTAAAATTGAATGAAATCTACTTGTGTCTTCTGTGTGTAATTCAATATATCTATCAAATAAGAAGTTACCATTTAGCTGAAGTTACCTTGTTGGAGTTGAGCTCAATTACTTGAAAGTATGCATTTAGGATAATTGTGAGATAAGATCCTGCAAATTGCTCCTAGAATCTTGGAGTTTCCATAGTAGAGGACATCTTGTCATGCACGTCTCTAGTGAACTGCAAAGGTCTCGATGAGCTTCTTGGAGGTCGCGATGAGTGATTTAAATCTCATGATGTGTATTAAGAGTTGTAGATATTTAATCATGGCCTGGAAAATCTATGAGATAGGCTGGAGCTCACTGGTTCGTAGCTTGTGGTCCAATGAGACCTTCCCTAAGCTTGTAGAAGGTTAGTGACCTAGGAGGTCAACGTTTTAGGAGGTTGCTGACAACTTCTTTGCAATATTGAATCTGATTCTCTGTATTTGGTCTAGTATTTGAGGTTATTCTGGTCCGGTTGTTTGAGTCATACCCGTTTTGACCATCATTAGCCCCCTTTAGGTCCAGCGAGCTTCAAGGTCATGGTGCCTAAATTTCTGTTACCAAGCTACCATGCTCTCAAAGGTTGCACTATTTTCTATAATGGCTGGTTTTTATGTCTTTTAAGTTTTGACAGTTACGCCCCTTCCTAAGGAACATTCCTTTCTAGATTTGAAAAGATTCCTTGTTCTATATAAATAGTAATACTTAAGAGAATTAGGAATTTACCAAAATTCTTCTTCTCTGCAAACATATTTCCATTCTACAATCAAGCTCTTTAAGCTGCAAACTCTCAAGCTTCTCAGCTCTATTCTTTATTGCTGCTTGGTGAGAAAAATCGTTCTTTCCATCCCTTTTAGCAAATCATCTCAGCTTCTAACTGTGAGTCTTCTTTCCTTCGCTTTTATTTATTTTATGTAATTTTCTTTCTTATCTTTTTTACATGAAAACATGTTTTCCCCTCTTGAGTCTGTTAGAGATTCCCCATTCGTTGAAGGTTGCTATTATTGCTGTTGTAAAGGTAAAAGTCTGGTGACCTTTGAAAAAGAGGTGGAATTCGAAGTGGCTATGCTGTTTGAAGAGGTCGTCGATTAATTGAAAAGGTTAGGTAACGAAGTTTTGACCTCCCAATTTAAGGAGGAGGTCAAAAGATGGGTTCCCGACCTGCCTTTAGAGTCGAATGACTCTTTGTTTCAATGGCTGCATGCTCAATCCTTCTTGATGGAATGCGTGTCCACTATTGACAAAGAAATGTGCAAACAGCTCACAGATTTTGAGCTTGACAAATTTACTACTTCTCTGTAGTTTGCTGTAAGCATATTGGCCTTTCTCTTTTCCTCATCATCAATTTTATTTATTTATTTATTTTTTTGTAAGCTCCTTTGTATGTCTCACACTGACCTCCTTTTTCCCCCTTCTGTTACTGACTTCTCCTTTTAGGTCCTTGTTTATGGGTGAGAGGTTGTGGAGAAGAGAAGAAAAAGAGAAAAAGATAAAGACCTTGCCAAGCTGATCATCAATCTCTAAGATGAGAAGAGAGACTGGGAGGATAGAAATAATTAGCTCATTGCTTTTGAGTGGTGAGCTAATTGCATTCGTTGCTGAATACAAAAAGAACGTTAGTGAAGCCAGGAAGAGAACAAAAAGATGCTGGCTGCTCTTGACAGCTCTTTGGATAAGGAGAAGCGGTTGACCGACTTGGAGGATCAAGATGAGTCAGATTCCCTGGTGCTAGATAATTCAAACCCTTATCACGAGAGGAACTTCTAGCCTTCCAATCTTATGTAGAGTCCTTGAAGTAGCACCAAATGATAGGCCTATATGTTTAGGGGATCAAGCTGTTGAACATAGAAAATCTAGTACTGGAAGTTGATCCCACTATGGATGCAAGTTTGAATCATCCCATGCAAGCTGCCCCTCTTAATTGGCATCGAGAAATAGAAGCTACTCTAGTACCAATTCATATTGAGGTTGATGAGAAGCCTAGCTGATGTTGGCATGATTAATGAAGGAGTAGTTCACGATGTTCCCCCACCGAAGACCTTTGAGCCTTCAGGTAGGATCATCCATAAGTATCACCCCTTTCATCCTAAGCCTATTTGTTTTTATGTGGCTCTTGACATTTCCCTAGCTGTTCACCTTTCTTTGGGTCGGGTACCAGTTGATGCATTTGTTGAGTATCCTATAGTTCCTTCAAATATTAGTGATAAGGAGGAGGTTGTTGGAAGTCAGACTACTCCAAGCTTGTAGGAAATTCCTGAGGAGAAGAAAGATAAATGTAATAGTTTAGGTTTTTCTAAGGCATTGCTATGCCTTTCTTCTTCTCACTTCTTTAAATACCATGGTTGATGGTTGTGACAGGATACAATGCTGATTTCGAGCCTCCTTTCTCTTTTTCGTATATTCAATGTCCAATGGGGTTATTTGTGGCCTCTTTTTCATCTATGTCCCCAGCTGCAAAATGCTTCTCTTCAACCTTTTTGTTGAAAAAATATGTAACATGTTTCTTGTACCGTTTATTAGCTTCCATAGGTTTGTTTCTGGCTTCTTCAAGGAGGTTTTGCTCTGTCCTTCTCTCTTCCTCATTTGAGATTGAATTATGCTTAGCTAATCTCAAGAATTGCATGCCGACCTCCACCGGTAGTATTGCTTTAGCACTAAAGCACAAATTGAAAGGTGCTTCTCACAGCCAAAAAAAAAAAAAAAAAATCAATAATTTTGCGGAAGTTTATAACCCCCGCAATATGTAAAAACGACAGTCACCCAAATTCCTGTGATTCGGTCTCTCGCAACATGATTTCAGCGATTTTCACGAAACCCCGTAACAACCCCTGCAAAATGTTGCAGGGTTTTTTCAAGTTATTTGCGTTGGTTAAAAAGCGACCCAATATGTATTTCCCTTTCCAATGTAGTTCATTTCGTGGAAGTCTAAAATCTTTCCATTTATAACATTGTGGGGGGTTTTAAACCTCCGTTATATATAAATTTACTGTAATTAATTTTTTATATATTTTTTTAAGTTTAAAATATTATAGGGGTTTTAACCCCACAATTATATAACTGTTTTCTACAAGAATCTAAATTTTGGGAAGGTTTTGACCGCCGCAATTATTGCTTTTAGATTTTTTTTTTAATTTCATTATTGACATTTTTTAATAATAAAACCTGAAATCATAATATCTCTATGAAATTAAAATATTAAGACAAAATAATATATGAACTTTCATCATATATTAAATCCTTAAATGATCAATGTTTCTTTTGATAAAATATTCTGCATAAAGTATCCGAATGATCTAATATAACAAAATGTGATAATCCAGAAAATACCAAAAATACAAGTCAGACAAAGATAATTTTCTTAGAACACTAGAAAAATGATAATACAATTCTTCACTAAAGCATTAGATTCTACACATTTAAGTAAGGTAAAAGATTATAAAACCACTTCCAAGCAATATCACCCACACTCCAATTTTTCATCATCATTAGCTATCGATTTGAACAAGTTAAAAGCGCTGAATGAAGACAAGAGAAAAAAAAATCATTAATTGTTAAACGTTAAATATTAATCAATAAATATTTAACAATAAAATTAATCATGGTCAAAACATGTACAACTTGGACAATTTGACCTGAATAAACTCAAATATCGGCCCAAAAACAGAGGATTCAAATCAATATTGAAAAAGAAGTGGTCAACGACCTCTTGAACCAATGACCTCCTAGGTCGTTGACCTTCCGTGAGCCAAGGAAAGATCTCATAAATCTTTCTCGTAAATCTTTCATACCACGATTAAATATCTACAACACTTGATACACATGCTGAGACTTAAATCATTCGTTGCAACCTCTAAGAAGCTCATCGAGACCTTCGGAGCGCCCTAGAAGGTTGTGAAAATGGTTTATAAGTTAGTAATGAACTGTAGCTCATACATCAGAAACCTGCAAGGCAAGATGTCGTCTGTTATGGAAACTCCATGATTCTAGGAATAATTGGTGGGATATGATCTCACAATTATCCTAAATGCCTACTTTCACATGATTGAGATTCACTCTACAAGGTAACTTACACCTAAAAGGTAACTTACACCTAAAAAGTAACTTGTCATTTAATATACATTATCGAATGAGGGACGAATTAGACAAGTTGATTTTATTCAATTTTACTCTCAACGAATACTGACTTGGGCATTTGAGTCATCCTCAAGGAGACAAACCACTCCGATGATCTAATTTCTTTTCGGTTGTGATTAACAAGGTCATCACTGGTTGGGGTGAACTAAAGGCTGCTTTTGAGCTCGGTCACTTTTGGGGCCGTCTGTGGGGAGAAACAATATGATCAAAATAGTTTCTTCCAAACAAATAGAAACAAATATAAATGTCCTTTCTGATTGTCAAATTCTTGGTCCGAAAATTCCTTGTGGATACAGAAAGCGTGGTGAATGTTTTATACAAGAGAGCAATCAATTAAATGTGAATAGACAAAAGTTTGCTACTAAAATCAGACATAAGTTTGACTAGCTTCAATGGTAGCACGACCTACACTGAAGGAATTTTATGAGTCCTTACGACAGTTTATGAAAATGGAAAAGGAGTTATAAAGGTGATGAATTGGTTAGTGGTAGAAGCAAAAGGGACCTACAATGCAATTCTTGGATGGAAATGTGTCATGATCTAAAGACTAAAATTTCCTTACTGAACTATTACATGAGGATTCAAGTTGGGGACAACTGGATTACCTTAGAAGAAGACGGAAAGTACCCTCAGAATGCTATCTCGCTGAAGGAGATCAGGGAGCATACATGGCATGGGATAATTCATGGAAGATCTCATATGAAGATGCTTATGGAATAAAGGAGTTTATGTACAAGAGCTTGTATTTCAAATATAAGGTTGGAAGATCAAGAATGAAGAAACGCTTGTTAGAGATTGAAGATGATATTAATAATGATTGGGAGTTCTTGTACAAAGATCAATATTTCAAGTATAAGCATGGAATAGTGAATTGAAAGAACAAGGTTGGAAATTGAATGAACAAGGCTGAAACTTTCAGCAAATGTGTTGAGACAAATGTTAGACTTTACAACATTATTTGAAGCAAAATCGTTAATGGAGGCTGAACCAAGGAAAGAGCTCAACATGTGGATGATAGAAGACATCAAGGATGAGTGATTAAGCAAGGAATCAAGACATTTGAAGCTTTGGAAGTGAGGCTGCACGAACTGGACAAATTGGCGAAACATACCTAGAAATTTCCGTTTTGGTCCTCTGTTTTTACAACCTTGTTATCTTGACTTTAGTCAGACTTTTCCACTTATTGTTAGTTTCTTTCTTTGTGTTTTAAGCTAGCTTAAGGTGGCTAATTATGTCAATAATCCTAATTGGGGTTGAGCCTATAAATAGTTCCTCATTTGTATTGCATTTAAAAAACAATTAACTCTACAAACACTTTTCAGCAAATTCATTAAATTCCTTTTGGATTCAAAGGGTGACTAACCGAGAGTTCTTCCTAAGGATCTTCTAGGGTTCTGAGTTAATTTTTAGGGTCTTAATGCTAGGCTAGGGTAATTAAGTAGAGTTGATGGGACTCAATCCATTAGATCATATTGGATGACAATTGCTCAATGCTTCTAGCTTGAATCTCTTGCATGAAGTCTTGGGCAATCACAATTTGGTTTTGGTCAAAAATTTGGATTTGATGAATGATGGGTTCCTTAAAAATTTGAGATCACATTAACTTTTGGTGTCAGAGCCGAGGTTTATTCATAAAGAGGTTTGCCTATAATTTATTTGCTGTGTTAAGATCATGTTGTTTCTTTGAAATCTATGTGATCTTATGTGTTTGTTCTTTACATTAATCCTAGTTTCCTGTTTATGATCTATTGTGGAATTGTGTCCTAGATCTGAAAATCAAGGCCAATTCAATTTCTTTGTGAATCTACTTCTTCCCCTTCTCAGCAAAATCAAAAAAACTAGAAAAAAGAAAAGAAAGAAGAGAAGTGAGAGATCAAAGATCTCAAACGTTGAAAACCAAAAAAAAAAAATCCAGAAAAATTCGAATGAGATTGGAATGCCAATTGTGAAGTTGAATTCTGTTGTTATGTTGTTCAACTTGTTGGGAAGAGCTTGAGATATGATATATTACATTGAATTGTCACTTTGCCAAGTTGAAATGTGAATCTAGACACTTGACCGAACTGAATTGCAGAAAATTTTGGATCGCAAGTTCCTTGTGATCAAGGTGTGTGCTAGATCATCTTTCATCTATTTCTTATTGGATTCTAAGTGTTTGATCATTTGCGTTGTGTTCATTGACCATTTTCTTTGAAACTCTTATTTCTTTGAATCTTATGAGTTAGAAGATATGAACTACTTGTTTTGAGTTGATTGCTTTGTTAAGACATTGTCTACTCTTGGAGTTGCATTAAGAACTTAAGGAAGAGCTAAGAGAGGAAAAAGGAAAAAAGGGGTGAGCACATTCGAGTGAAGATAAAGCCAATTCAAGAGTGAAATACACGAGTGATGAGAGGTTATACACATTTTCCGCAAATTCGAAAAGAGTACAAAAAAAAGAAAGAAAGAAGATAAAGAGAGACCAAAGATCTTCAAGTGAAAAACCAGCAAAAAAAGCTGTCAAAAAATTTTCAGAAAAATGGGCCAAAATTTGACTGAAAAATCTTAGAATTATGAAGTTGATTGGCATTGTTTTGATGTTTGACATGTTGGGAAGAGTTTGAGATATGATTTGCTTCATACAATTGACTAATTGCCAACTTGAATTGTGAGTTTTGGGACATTGCCGACTTAAATTCCAAAAAACTTGGATCACAAGTTTTCTTTGTCCTCAAGATGCAATGTTTTCAGAATCGGACCGGTCATTGAACCGGAAAAGTTACTGGTTCAAGGTTTAATGGTTGGACCGGTATTGAATCGGTAATTGGA